>PVIR01001424.1:0-124190 GCA_004026965.1 Petromus typicus | reverse complement strand
CTTTTTTTAAAATCTTTATTGGTACATTAAATATACACATCATGATTGCACTCCATAATGGGGATTTGTACCAGTATAAGACACAACTTAATTCTCATTTTTTCCCATAGCCCTACCCACCCTACCACCCCCCCATATACATAAAATTTGTTTCCTTACTTTTTTGTTACAATCTCAACATTGTCCCCTTTCACCTTATGCTAATATAGTTTCTTTAAAAATGCAGTTTAGGCCAGAGGTGTAGCTCAGTGGCGCTGCTGCCTGCCTGGAAATTTCAAAGTCCTGAGTTTGATCCCAGTTAGCTCAAATAAAAAAAAAAAAATAAATAAAAATAAAAAAATAAAACATGCAATTTAGAAAAAAAAAATCACTGTGCCATTTCCAGGTGGACTGGGAGAGAAACAAATTTCTGAGGGTCTTATAGTGATATTGAACCAACCAAAAGACGGGGCATGCGCCTGATAGAACCTCGCTTTTTAAACGTCTCTCTTCCTTGCAGTCTCTTATCTTTTTTGTTGTAGAAGCAAAGAACTTTCAGCTACTCCCCCCTCCCCCCAAAAAACCCTCGGGGGAAGGGGCTGGCACCAAGAGAAAGACGCGGCGATCTGCCTAAATAACCCTACAGAGTGGGGACGGCGAAGAGGGTGCGCCCCTTGTCTGATGAGACCAAGTGGGGAGACAAAAAAGGAAAATAAAGCGAACAATGAGGAGGATCCCCCTCCCCCGCACAATGCAACCTATTTAAACTGTAGCTCATACTTTTCATACCAATGGGATGACTTTTTTTTTATGGAGTCCCTTTTCTGATTCTTGAACTCGGGCTGGCAGCTTGCAGAGGGGAAGCTGACTCCAGCCCTGCACGGGCAGGTTCGCTAAGTGTCGAATGGGTATTTTCCTTTTCTTAGCCCTGCCCCCGAATTGTCAGACGGCGGGCGGGCGTCTGCTCTGAAGTGAGCAGTGATTTCCTTTAGAGCCCGGCCTTATCTCCGGCCGCACGTTGCCTGTTGGTGACTAATAACACAATAACATTGTCTGGGGCTGGAATAAAGTCGGAGCTGTTTACCCCCACTCGATGGGGTTCAATATAAAAAGCCAGCGGAGAGCGGTCCGAGTCAGAGCGCTGGTGCTGCGCCGAGCTGCCGGGCTCCCGCGTCCCCGCAGCGCCTGCCCGTGCGTCCCGCTCCAAAGCGTCTGCGCCGCGACCTCGCGGGGGCTCCGAGCCGCGTCCGGGACACGGAATCTTTTTCTTCGTCTTCCTCTGAACTCAATTTGTAGGGGAATTTAGAAAAAAAAATTTTTTTTTTTTTTCCCAGAATGGATTATTTCCCTGTTATTTTCCCCCTGCTGTTGGTGACTCTCCACGGAGCTCCAGACACAGGTAGGCACGCTGCCAGGTGCGCCGGGGAACCGCGCTGCGGCCGCTCAGCCGACTGCCGCTCCCGCTCCTGTCCCCCCTTTTGCGCTCAGGTAGCGAGGTCTGGGGAGTTTTGCGTGCAGTGACTGGAGCGTTCTAGAGAACAAATGAAACTATTAAATGCAGTGATATGTGACGTAGCTTTTAAAGAACTTAGGTTATTATCGCTGCAAAACTGACCTCCTGCGCTTTTAAAAAATAAGTCAAGGAACGTAGAGGGCAGCTGTAATTTAGCCGGTGTGTCTTAGCAATTCGTGCGTCGGTGCGGGTACGCGGTACGTTTAGGAACTTATGTATTATTCAAACACTGCTTTCCTAACGTGCAAAATGCAGAATAGTTGAACATTCCAGCTTGAAGCCCAGGAATTTTACTCGAGCCACCCGAGGACTGTGTGCACAGTGAAGTCACTTGAAGAGCAAGGCTGTGTTGAGTAACACCTCCAGGCGGTTTCGGGGCGAAGCAGATGTTTTCTTTAAAATTTGTCATTATTGACTTTAGGTTCCTTTGGCAGGTTTTTGGCACCTGAAAGAGCGTGAGCTCTACCTTCAGCTGCGTTCACCTGTCCTGGGCGGGGGCTGGGGACATATCCTGGTGCTTCAGGGTTTAGACAGGGCCTGGGCGTCCACCAAGCAGACCTCCCTTTGGGGGAGGGGTCCGTGTACCTTTTCTGCCATTTTATGGTCCAGACCAAAGAGAAAGGGTGTAGGGGACGGGAAATCTTGGAGTGTGTCTGATCTTTTGAGATGCTCGGCTCGGGTGGCTAAGCCGCGCGGTGCAGCGCTGGGACGGAGAGCGGAAAGCAGCCGTGACGCCTGGGCTCCCCAGGCCGCAGCCCCGCTGTGCGCAGAGCCGCCGGCCCCGCTTCTCCGCCGATCCGCGGCTTCAGCAGTTTCCCACCGGAAACGCACATTAGACGATTCGTGTCTTCTCTCCCCAGTCCTTTCCCCGTGCTCCTCTTTTCTGCTTAATTTCAAGTGGTGTCCGTCACCCGGACCACCCAGTGCCTCCACCAGGAGTGAGGCGGTGGGCACCCCCAAAAGGAAGCTCATCCCGAAAGGGAGGCGGTTCCGCCCCTGGGCACAGACAGCGCGGCGTGCTGACCCGTGGTCTGCGTCCGGCCCTGGCCACCGCAGAGGACCGGCCGTGCCCCCAGGTCTGAGCACTCGGCTCAGACTCCCCCAGGCAGCGCCTGCAGCTCCCGCCTTGAAGGCTGCCTCCAGGGGCTGCCGAGTCTCGGCGCGGCGTTTATTTTCTCTGCTTTTGGATAATCTCCCTGCAGGTGGATAAGCCAGCAGGTAGAGGTGAAGTCCCCCGAACCCTTCCCCTCCGTGTGCTTTTCCTGCTCAGCGCCGCAGTGTGTCTCCTCCGCTCGCGTTTTCCGGCATAAATCCTGTGGCCGGCGCCCACGCACTCACTCGCGCCCTCTCTGTCTCCCCGCAGCCGTCTCAGGCGCCGAGCTCAGCCTGAAGGTTCACAGAGGAGGGGAGAAGCCCCCTGCCGACGCCCCCGGGCTGCTGCGCAGGTCCAAGCGCTGCTCCTGCTCCTCGCTGATGGACAAGGAGTGCGTCTACTTCTGCCACTTGGACATCATCTGGGTCAACACTCCCGAGTGAGTCCCTAGAGGGCATCCGAACTCCAGTCAGTCCCCGGCTCCGGCTTCCCCCGCTCCTGCTTGCTTTTCTGGGAGCTCTTGGCTGGGGTCCCCAAGGCAGCGTTTGCAACAACAGGCAGGTGCGTTAGTGGCAACAGTGCTCTGCGGGACAGCAGTGGAGGAGCAGAGCGGTGGTCTGAGGCCTGGGGGCAGGCTGCACATTATGGGAGAGTGCGGTTGGGGAGCCGAGGACCAGCCGGGTGGGAAACATACCCAGGCCTATAGCAGATGCTCTCTAGGTAGCGCTAAGCTGGGCTTAGAGGAGAAGCTACTGGGGTCGTAGGTGCACTTCTCCCTCTGTGCTTCCCCTGGGAGGGTACAGAAGCAACAGTACAGGACTTAGAAAAAGTTATGACCCTCTCCCTTCATTTTGTGCACAGAAAAGTACCACTGCAAACTGTGGAAGTTCCCTCCGTAGCAGCGAGCTTGAGGCAGGACTAGAAGGGAGACCTGGGGCTCCCATTTCTCTCTGGAGAAGCCCATTTGATGACAGAGAAATACAGCTCCCGGGCCTCTCTCCCAGTCAGAGGCAAGAGCAGCAGTACTCGGGGTTTGCCCCTAACTAGATCTCCCTCAGAATTAGTCACAAACAAGAGCACAGCTACGGGGTCTGCGTGGTCCTCCGGGGCGAGGGCAGACCAGACTCCACTCCCAATCAAACGGAAGCAAACCAGCCTGAGCTTAACACTCAGGAAGATGCTACGTCCCAAAGTGGACTTTTCTCTTCAGATGAGAGTCAAAATGGACACATTGCAAACTATTGGGGAGCTTCTGGTGATAGGTCCTTCTTCAGTCTTGTCGTGTCACCAAACTCCAGGAGAGCTGTGTCCACATGGGTCGCCCCACAGATCTCACCTGTAACTTCATCACCTCTGATTTAGATTGAATATAGGTCTCACAAGTTGTGTGAGTTGTGGCTTTGCATTAGTTTTTCTGTTGTCCCCACCCTCAAGGAGCTGCTAACTAAATGGAATATCAGAAAAAGGAAGAAAATATAATATAGACCTCAAAACAGAGATGTCATAATTTTTGGACAAAAAGCAATTTGTGTGTGTGTATGTCAGAAAGGAACGGAACTTTGTTAAAGAGTTGAGAGAGAGTTTCACTGAATCAGGAAAACTAGTTTTCTCTTGGTGGAACACACACGTGTTCCTGGTGTTGCCACACTTTGAGTTACTGTCCCCATGTTGTGTGCTTAGCTCATTGTGTACTCAATGGAATGAGTTGGCGCAAAAGAATGTGTCATTTGGAAGACTATCAATTGTGCTAATATCTTTTGTTCCTCTCTTTTGATGATAGGCATGTTGTTCCCTATGGACTTGGAAGCCCTTCTAGGTCCAAGCGATCCCTGAAGGAATTATTCTCTACAAAGGCAACAGAGCATTGGAACAGGTGCCAGTGTGCTAACCAAAAAGACAAGAAGTGCTGGAATTTTTGCCAACCAGGAAAAGAACTCAGGTGAGTAGAACAACAACAGAAACCTACCTTTGCGTTTTGTGCAGCCTCTACCTCCTTTCTATTGTAAAGCTGCCTTCTTGCTTTGGAGAAGGCGGCAGGGATGTTGAGAGCTGAGGTGAATTGGAAGATACCACTGCTAAAGTGATTTTTTTCTGTGTGTTTTAACAGGTCTCAGGACACCATGGAAAAAAGCTGGGATGACCTTAAGAAAGGAAGAGATTGTTCCAAGCTGGGAAAGAAGTGTATCTCCCAGCAGCTGGTGAAAGGGAGGAAAATTAGAAGGTAAGAGATCACAGAATGGCTTAGCCCTGGTCAATGGCGCTGTGGCCTCAAGCTCAGCTTCTCCTTACTTGGGCGAGGAAAGGCTTAGAGTACAATAACAAGGGAATATTCATAGCCTGTACATGGAAAAGAGCAAAGGAAGCCTTCTTTCAAGTATTTTCATGAAGGCCTCAGGTGCAGACTCTTGGCCACTGTACTTCTGTGTACACCGTTCATGTTTCAGGTATATTGTCCAAATTGAATATATTCAGAGACAACTCTTCCACTTGGTCATGTCCCATGTTTCCCTCTAAGTGTGTTGACTGTTTTTCTTGAAATTAAAAATCATTGCACAGAGAGGACATTGTTTTAAAAAGAAAAATCAAAGTCATGCATAATCATGTTCTGCAAAAAATAGTGCTCATTGAAATGGCCACAGGGAAAATAAAGCCATTAGGTAGGGTTGGTGAGATTCAGAACATGCTGGTTTTTTTTTTTTTAAGTTTATTATCAGTTTTTAAATAGGGAAAGGAATTTATGAAGAACTAACGTCATTTCACAAAGATCTTGTAGGGTTACTAGGAGCAGCATGACAGGGATGTTCTTTCCAAATCTTAAACTTTTTGGCATTCACTAGTTTGAGGGAGGAAATCTTTGTTCAGATCTGTAATCTGTTCTGCATTCTCCTGTTGTACTCTATGGAAACTTTTCTGAGAAATTCAGAGGCAAGAGGTTCTGACTGAAGTGTTCTGAGCCCAGGCCTGGCAGTCCCGAGGGCCTTGTGAGTTGTTTACTGCCGAGTGTGGACACCTCAGCTCCACTTGCAGATTCTGGATTTGGTGTCCTGGGCCAGCTGTGATTCTCACTAGATCACAGTTGCTGAGCTGACTCGGGAATTATTATTGCTTCTATTAGTTATGTTATGTCAGCTATGAAATCAATAGTTCCCTCTTCCCTTCTCCTGCAAAACAAGAAAGCATTAGTACTGAAACTTTTAAAGATTGGTACACATATTTGTTGGGCCCTACCTATACACTTTTTGTTTTTCTCTCTTTCCATCTGTTACCATCAGTTTGTATGTGGTGTAGAAGATTTCCAAAACTACTTGAAACCTGTGCTGAGCTTCTGTGAGTGGAAACTGTTGAGGCAGAGGTATAGAAGAGACTAGAACATCTTTGATTTATTTTAAAATTGGCTTTAATGCCCACTTCCCCTTAGACATGACCAAATGACTGCTCTCCCTGTTCTAAGCATGACCGGTAAATTTTATTCCACAATGGTAATTCATACCACTTGAAGTTTTATCAAAGAGTAACATGTTCTTGTGGTTGGTGGTGAAAGTTCAGGATCCAGATTTAGATTTGTTTGTGCCAGATTCTAATTTTAGGTGTTTCTTTAGCCAAGGAGTGATTTGTATAACATGTTTTCTTTTGTCTTGTTCTAATAGATTGGAGGTCATGAGCAACAGCATCAAACCATCTTCGCCCCTTGCAAAGTTGAAAGCCATGCTCTACAGAGAACGAAAATTGACCCACAACCGAACACATTGATTTTAGAGCTTCTGGGCCTGAAGCCATCGCCTCCAGAGGAAAGGCCCTATGAGCAACTGTGCACTCTTTCCAAGCTGGCTGGAGTCAGAGCAAGAGAATCTTCCCTACTTGGACTGCATCTTTTTCCAGAGTGGCAGAGAACCCACATCCTCCTTGCACACATTCCAAGAAAGGAGAAGGTGTCCCTCAATTTGTCTTCCTTTGCTTCCATTGGTGGTAACTGCTTTTGTTTCTTCTTGCCTCTGGAAATGACAGCGAAGCTCTCAGAAAGGACACACAAGGCCCTTCGTACCAGGGTAGCATCCTACCGAGGGAGGAAGGAGATTCCACTGGAGGGTGGAGTTTCAGAAGGAAGTCCCAAGAGAGTGTTTCCATCTGACTCAGGCGCCTGGCCATTTCAGGGAGAAACTCCAAGGTTCACACAAAGATTTTCTAAGGAATGCATAAATTGAAAACACACTCGAAAGACACATACTAGGGTAAAATTATAAAGAAAAGACTATGAAGACTTGGGGTTTTCCCAAGTCATAAAATGCAAAACTGAAAGAAACTGTTACTACTGTAAATCAGGATGTAATTCATGAGTATGAGTCTACCTCAGCGTCAGTGTAGTCTGGTTGGAGTATTCCCACCTTTAATTATTGCTTTTCCAAGCTCTTTCCTCTCCTGCCACCAATTCCCTCCAACCCCTGTGTTAGATCCGTGCCTCACAGAAGCATGGTCCAATGTGTCACTAGTAGATAAAATGCTCTTATACTCATCTACTAGCTCTGGTCCATAAGAAAAAGATCATATGATCAGGAGCTTCCCTTACCTTGATTTATTGGCAACATAATGGTATAGGGTCGTTTATGAAAGATACAGATAAGCACATATTGGTTATGCTTTAAAGCAGTAAAATTATTTTTCTTCATGTAACCAGCTAATGGAAGAGGTTAGGTTAAATTTTGATGTACTTATTTTTTTAGGGATATTTATATTCAAACAATTTATTCCTTATATTTACCATGTTGAATATATGTCTGGGCAGGCCATATTGGTCTATGTATTTTTTAAAAAATGTATTTCTGAGTGAAATTGAGAATATGCATTGTTTTGCCTGTCAAGGTAAAGATTTTAGAAAATAAATATTTTTTCCCTACTGTAATGGTTTTGGGTCATTTGTGGAATTCTTAAAAGTGGGCCAATGGGGGAAGAATTATGTGGGGAAATGATTAAAGGTTGCATCTTGGGAAGGTGGTAATTAGAAGGGAACTAGGCTAATAAACAAAAGAGACCTGGAGCCTCGGCTATATCTTAAAAGTTGTTTTTATTTGTAATTGAATAAAAGCAACAGAAACTGAACTAAGCCAGCTTGAACTCTTCTGTCTGCCTCTGGACAGCAGCCTTATGCTTCTCTTTCTTCTGAAACACCCTCCGGAGACCTCATCCATTAGCTGATCTGAACACACACTAGCAGGGTCCCACAGTTGGAGATGACGGTGTGGTGAGAGATGCTTTCTCCATATTAACGGGCTGAAGAAAGTAACAGGAACAAACTGCCCCCTAATTATCCACAGTCACATACCACTGCTGCTGTTAGAATCTGGGCCCCCTGCTCAGTGAAGGAGAAGCTCTTACTGGCATCTTATTTGCGCGGATTAAAAATTTTGTTTTTTTTTAAAGCAACATTGAGTCCATTGCTTCTTCATGATACCCCGGGACTGGCCTCAAGCTTGTGGAGGCACAGATAGCTGGTGCTACTTCTGAGCCACCTGCCTTGGGTATCACCCTTCTTCCCGTCTGACTCACCTGGCCTCACCAAGTTATTGATGTGAACAGTATTTCGAATGGTCACTACCCACAAAAGCTCACAGGAGATGGATGTGCCTTTGAGATCTTCCCTGCCCTTCTCCGTTAGTGGCAGGAAGGATGCCTAGCACTCATCAAATATTAGCTCATGGTGATCACTGTTGTCTTAACAGTGACATATCAGAAAGACGTTAAATACCAGTCTTCAGGGGTACAGAACCAATATCTTGGGCTGTTTCCTCATATTTTTTTCATCTTCTCCTTTTTAAAAAATTTAAAAGCTCAGTCTGTCTTTGGGGAACTGACTCTTACAGAGCTCACCTTGCCTCGCACGCTGCTTCTCGGCATGTTGTTATCGAAGGGATCAGGAAATCCTGCCCTCGTGGACAAGGTGCTCGACCTGACCTTCATCACTGTAGAAACTTAGCAAACAGTTCAGGGTCACATCCTGGCTTCTTCGTCTGCTCCTTGTGAGGAAGATGTGGAGTTGGTGTGAAGAAAAGTGTTATCTGGGCTTGGAGAACATGGGTCTAATACATTTCACAGATGGAGTGACAGAAAAAAACAGTTCAAAAAACAACACAACAAGGAAGAGTAATAGCTTTGTGGGGTTTTTTTTTGGTGTGTGTGGTTCTGGGGACCAAACCCCAGGCCTTTGTACTGAGTTACATCCCCAGTTCTTTTCACTTTTTATTTTGACACAGTCTCTTGATGAGTTGTTCAGGCTGGGCTCAAAGTTGTGATCCTCTGGCTCAGCCTTCTGGAATGTTGAGGTGATAGTAACAACTGTACCTGGCTTTTTTTAAAAAATCCTGTTATGTTTTAAAATTCTCTTTGCCTGTACTTCCTGCTTCAGTAAACAGCAAGAAAAATGAAAGAAATCAAGAAACTCCTCTAGGGCTTAAGGATTAGCGATAAATTGGGAGGTCCATAAAAAAATTCATATTTTTTTCAGACACGTGGAGCAGAAGACTCACTTTTATTTGAGGGCCACACAAGGTTGAGGGCTGGACTGATTGGTGAGTACTCTGCATTTCTGACTGTATTTCAAGTAGTAAAAGCTTGATTTCCAGAAGCCCACCCCAAACAGGCTTCTCTTTTCACACTAACAACACAGCAGAGCTTTGATCTGAGATCCAGCTCACAGTGGGCTGGGCATGGTGACCCGGGGAGAGGCACTAATGGATTTACACTTTTCCCCAAGGAGTAGCTTCTTTTTGATGGAGACTATTGGCTTTAAGCACCTGTACCTCCGTGAAGCACAGCTTAGGTAATCATACAGAGCCGGGGTTCCCCTGGCAAGACTGGCTTACACTAAGAAACAACGAGCTTTTGTCTTTTCAGGCAAAAAAGCCAAGGCCCAAAGGGAAGTGACCAGTTTAAGAGCCGAGTCACCTCTGGAGCCTGAGTCCTTCCATCCCTCCCTTCTTTCCCTTTTCACTGTCTTCCTCCTCCTCCTTTTGTACCACAGGGGGCTAACCTCAGGTCCTCAGCACTGAGCTCCATTCCCAGCCTTATTTATTTTTATTTTGACAAGTCCTTGCTAAGTTGTCAAGGCTGGCCTCCAATGTGTACTCCTCCTGCCTCAGCTTCCTGAGTAGCTGTAATTTCAGCTATGCACCACAAAGACCAGCAGAGCTTGAACTCTTGAGTTCTGTCTGGGGAGCTGGCTGTGTCTCCTGAATTCAGTGGAAACAGATGCCCGAGCAAAATCTTAGTTAGAGGTTCTGGGTGGTTGAAGCAGAATCACTCTAGGAAACCTCTGCCTCTTTCCTTCACTGGTAACAGCTGGCAGGCTCATCTGGAGGGTAAACACAAGCATCAGGGCTTTGTGGTTACAGCACATACAAGGCCCCATGCTTAAAGCCCAGCACAGCAGGAAAAAAGAGCCACCGAAGAAAAGAAAAAGCACAGAAAGTGGCCTGTGTATCTGGCCACATCATCAAGTAGATTTCTATAAGCTAAGTAAGTATAACTAGGACTTCTGATTATTATTATTTTCAGATTGAATTACCAAATAGTCCTTGTCCAATATGAGCAAAGAGAAAATCCTTTGCTTAGTTATCTTTCATTGTGATATAAAGCAACATTTTTAAAGTTTCTGTGTTTGAGGTCTTGAAAGTACAGATTTAAAGCCCACATTCCCAAGGTATCAAGTGCCTTGTTTTCCACACCGTGGCCTCAGGGACTTGTGTTTACCTCAGCCATCTCTCCTCCTGGCATTTCCAACTCCCTAGTCCTGAGTCTGAAGATCAGGATTCCTCTATGGCAAGGGAAAAGTTTTCGCTTTAATGACCTGCAAGATTTAGCAAGGGCTCCTCATCTTTGCAGAGAACTCAGCTTCCTTTACCACTTTTACATTGCTTCTCCCCACCAGATCTTTTCAGGAAGTTGGCACCACATGATTTACCCATTTGACAGCTCAAGAGAGAGCTACACCGGGAAAATGACAAAGCAGGAACTCAGGACTGCTATCGCTTTTTCCTTCAACTTCCCTAGAACAGAGAGGCTAACTCTGGTACCTCTGCTTGGAGAAATGTAGGTTATTTCTGGTTTATAAGTGAACTGAGAGTAGAAGTCACTTTTATTATTCTTTCAGGAAGATCAGTGTTCCACATGTACCCTGAGCCCTAGATGTCAATATTTTAGTTCCCCAACATTTTCTTTACTATGTCTTCCTTACTATGCCAAGGTAGAGTTGGCAGAAACTTTACCATCGTGTACACTGCCTGCCAGATCCCGGCATTGGAGCAGGGAGAATGTGATGCAGGGGGCCGCCAGGGCAATGATCAGAGGAAGAGCTAGCGGTGGGGCCAGTGGACAATGAAACAGAGGGCCTAGGCCTTGGGGACCCTGAATAATAGAAGAGATGGGCTCCCAGCATGGCCCGATGCCCACAGAGGGAATGGCAGTGCTTCAGGAACTGGACGGGCAGTTCTGCCAGTTCATGGCCTCTGTGTGTCTGTGTCCTACTCTTCTGTTGTGTATTCTGAATGACTCCAGAGCCCTTTGGCCCCAGTCATTGGTGCAGAGATATACAGGAGTGATATCCACCCTCTCGAGCAACTACCGGCACAGCATGGGTGCGGGTGGATTGGCTTCAACGGGACAGGGCTCTGGGACGGACTGCTGCAGAGCTCTGTTTGAAACAGGTGTTCAGGCTCCAGATATTGGCCTGCGAACAGATCATGTGGTCTGGGAAGGAAGTGACAGCAAAAGTAAAATCTCCAGGCTTCTTGATGTTATGGCTATTTACCAGCCAGGATGAAACCATTTCAATAATTCCCAGACTGGAAAACTCTCACTGGCGCGGCCCTATGCATGTCAGGCTCAGGGAAGCAAACTCTTCTGTCTACAGAATTACTGAGAGGCCAGCACTGATCTGCCTGTGAATGTTTGGTGTCCTGATGCTGTAGCATTCACCTCTCTTCCATGTTCCCCTCTTCCATGCTGTGGACTACTTTGGTAGTAATGAAAATAGTCTAGGTTATTCTTTGTCTTCTTGGAGGTTTCTAGCATGGCAAATTTATGACCAAGACCAAAGCTTACTAAGGTCCTTTGTCTGTTTTAGGAAGAGCCATAGAGGGCCAGCAGCCTGTAAACTGAAGATGTGCCTTCTCAGAACAACTTCAAGCCATGAAATGGTGGCCAAGTAATTTATTATTTAAACTTGATAATTCTATTTATATCTGATGATGTTCTGTGATGTTTTGAACAGTCCCCACGGAATAAAGGGCTTTCATGGGCAAACTGAGGCATATGGTCTTTCTCCATTAGGATTCTTGTTGAAGGCCGACATTTCAGAGCCTTGTGGGCTCTTGAGGATGACCTGCACTGTGGCTCTTCTCAATCTGTAGATGCCTTTAGGCTGGGCCACAGGACTGTCCTCATCCCTGGTGCTTTCCAGGGGGAGCCGAGAACATAAAACACCAGCCACTAAATGCTTCATTAATGAGTTAGTAGGTGTATAGATAAGTCACAGGTTTGGCAAAAAAGAAGTAAAGATGATATTCCTCAGACTATGTGTTATTAGAAGGCAGAAGACCTATAAAACCTACCAAATGGGGCTCTTCTCAGAGTTTGTGTGGCCAAAATTCCTTTATTCAGGAATGTTTGTAAGTTATCTGAGATGATGGGATGGGTCCTTTCTGCTCTGTATTCCAACCCACCCTGTATGTCACCATCATAGTTATCATCTCCCCCAAAGACTTCTATAATGATCTTGAGAACACAGACATAGAGAGAACTTTAAAATAGTTGTGTTATCTGCCATTCATGGCAGCCTTCCGTTGCCAGTCTCTGCTTATAAACAAAACCTTCACCCAGACAGGAATTGTTAGGAAGGAACCAGACTAGGGAGAAAAATGGGAAATATTAGAATTCCAGCATCAGACATACTGAGTTTTAAATTTTTGCTATGAAAATCTTCAAATATATCCAGCACTTGAAGAAAAGTACACAGTAATGCACTTGATATACTGTCATACAGCTTTAACAAGGGTTAAAATATGATGGACATCATTTCACTTTTACCTCTGTTCTCCCTACTTTCCCTCATTACTTTGAACCTAAGGTCAATTATCATTATCATCTGATCTTATTTCAACTAACAAAAGTACGCACTAGGCAACTGGTTATGTGGGTCCCCCACTTGGAATAAGCAGCATGCATTCACAGGCTTTGTGGACCCACAGTAGCAAATGATGCAAATGGATATGGTGGCTGAAGTTTATGTAGTGCTTGCTAGGTACCAGGATGTGTGTATCAACTTATTCCATCCTGTCACCTAATGAGATAGTATTTCATTGACCTTACTTTAGAGATTAAAAAACTGAGTTTAGACCTTTTGCTTAAATCATGATTTATTCAATGCCAGGCAGCTAGTTTAGAAGTAGAAACCAAGAAATCTTATTTCTATGCTTTTCAGTTAGAAGAATGCAAATTGGAAAGGGCTACACTTTAGACAGTCAACTCTGATGAAGGTGGAAAGTGACAGTGGTCTATTTTGCCTGGAGGTGGGTTTCAGGAAAGGCTTCATGGAGGAGGAGTAAGGAATGAGCCTGGAGCCCATAACTAAGCAAGATCCCACTCAAGAGATTTAAAGCTCAATCAAAGGTACAGAGGAGACTCAATAAAATGTTTTGTCTACAGATGACTTGATAAGAGGAACATAGCCGAACATGCTCCCATGACTGACTCATAAGAAAGGTAAACAGGTATCTAGATCATTAAGAGGTGATTTATCCTGTTGAAATTCAGAAAGATAATTAACTCAATGGTACTGGAGATCTTAAAGCAACACAACCATAATAAAGGGACAGATATTTTTTCTTTATAAATGATGTTGGTTTTTCCTTTAAACTCTCCAACTAAAACACAAAAAGCAAAGATTAATTCATTGATAGTGAAAATATTTTTTTTTTTTTGAGACAGGGTTTCGCTTTGTGGTTCAGGCTGGCCCTGAGCTCAGCCTCCAACTCATATCACAGCAATCCTCCTGCCTCTGCCTCCCGAGTGCTGGGATTACAAGCGTGAACCACCATGCCCGGCACTGTGGTATGTGGTACTAGTTGCTGCTGGGCGTGAGTCTCCATGCCCAGTATGGTATGTGGTTACCGGGGAATCGAATCCGGGCCCTTGTGCTTGCAACACAGGTGCCAGAACCACTGAGCTAACTCCCCGGCCTGATAGTGAAAATCTTAAAGCAGCAGAGCAACAAAAACTGGAAAAGAATCTCTTATTGTCAAGTGGCACTGACTGGTTTGAAAGTTTGGGACTTGTTTTAAAAATAAGAAGAAAACAATTTCTAATTCTGTGTTTGATGTGAAGAAATAATTTTACTGAAAGTCTCATTACTTAATCATCAGTTAAACTATGGTCTCCAAATTCTCCACCAACTGCTTACTCTCTGCCCTGTGGTCACAATGGCCTCTCACCATGTCAAGAATGCCTGCTTGCTCTATGAGTAGAAATCTGCTTACCTCACCGGATAACTAGTATATCTTTTCAGACTTGAACAACTTCCTAAGGTGCCATTACTAATAGACACTGCTCTGGACATTGGGCTCTGATTTTGTCCCCTATTACCAGTTCATTTCACTCTGATCAATGGCCAGGGACATTGTTCTTAGTTGGTGAAATCCCAGATATAATGGACAATTAAGGAAGTGTTATCACTCAGGTTATTATAATAAGGAAGTTGTTGATTAGTGAAGAATGTCTCAAGAAAAGAATGAACCTGGAGCCAGAAAAACAAGGTAGTCACCTAGTTGGCTTATGGGAGTCCCGAGGAAAGGGGGGAGGGTAGGATGGCACCAGAGGACCAGTCCTTGGCAATCATCCATTCTTCAGAAGATAGAAGGGTGGGTGTTCTTTGAGAAACAAGAGCTCAGATAAAATTCAGACCCCTTTCTGTTCAAGATGAATATAGTGCCACCCTGAAACACTCAACGGTGATCATAAACCTCCTGAGTTTGGTGAAGCATGATCTCAGAAGATTTTCCCCTATGAGGCTTGATGTTCCTGCTAAACCAGTTGAACCATATGTAGAGGTGACAGCAAAGAGCTAGTTGTTTCAGAGTTTTGGAGATTGAACACCTTAAAAAAAGAACAAAAGATGCTCAGCATGAAAAAGAGAAATATTAGTGGAAAAGGTGCATAAAAATAAAGAGCCAGGCATTGACTACTCAACCTCGATCCCTTCACTTTGGACACTCATGCTTTTGGTGATGTTGTTCATATGATGTGCTTGACTTTCATATCCCAGGCAGTGCCTTCCTGGGAGAACTGGAGTCTTACAATGCTGAATCTTCAGAGGGATGTATATGAAGCCATTGCTTCAGTGCTGGTTCAGAACCTAGGAAAGAAGACCACAAAAAACAGGGACAGAAAAACTGGGAGCCCCTGAAGGGCTCTGCTAATCAGGTCAGATGGTGTGACTGATAATTTGAGAAAGATCTGCAATCTGGGAAGCTCTTAGGACACAGTCCAATTTGTAGGTAAATTCTCAAACTGTTTTTTCTACAACTGGACACCAAGTTAGTTAAACTCCACCAGAAAAGACACAGTTTGCATATGCCTCAGATCCTCACAATTTAAAAAGATATCTAAAACAGTTCAAAAGCTATGGATAGGACTAGAATGGGATAACCTGTGAGGATGTGCAACTGGATATGTAGTGTTCCAATTTCTCTCCATGGACCCTCACTTTTGATCAAGAATAATCTTTCTTCGAGATTATAATTAGTCTTATTTTAAACTAGTTAGTATCAGTAGGTTTGGTATGGCTATTTAGGTAAGTAGAGCCAGGACCCTAGTTTATCATATAAGTCCTTTAAATTTGCATTTGAAAAATATTCATAAGGAATTCTAGATTGAATTTTTTAAAAAAAAATTTTAAGACTAAGATGCCAAGACAAAGTCTCACTATTGGATTTTCTCTGTTGTACCTATACATTTGGACAACTTCCACTCTTTTGCTAGGTCCTTCAAATATAGTAAAATTCCTGGGCCTTCCAGGAAGTGACTTTCCTTACTCACTTGAAAGAATGGGAAATTTTGCCCATTAAGACTGTAAGCACCATCTCGCTAAGATAGCCTTAGTTTTTTAAAATGCATCTGGTTATATCTGATTAGATGAATGTCATTCTCATATACAACATTCCAGGTATAGTTGCCATAATCAAAATCATTGTAACAAGAAGGATAGGTTCTTTTGTCAGCTTAGCAGAAAGATACAATGATTTGAAAATAATAAAGTACTTTGTGAGTATTCAGTGAATCTCTTAATTCTGTAGATTTGGGGAAGAGAAAATAAGATTTACTACTTAGAAATATTCTATTTCAATTTCTAAAACAGGAGTCTAAATTGCCTGAGTTAAATGTAAAAAAGAAAAGAAAAGGATTCCTGGTCTATTGAGAAAATAGAATAATAGAAATCACATTCAATATGAAAAACACTCCTTGCAGCTCACTGATTCCTATGGAATCATTCTCATTCCACTCAATTCTGAGTCAGAAGTTTCATGAATCCAACTGTTTTTCGAAAAGAGTTCTGATAAGTCTGTCGTTTGGTGCATTCTCAGTGTTCAGGTGACAGCATCAGAAGCTTGTCCCCAGGAGTATGTGGGGCAGCCCGAGGAGTCTTTGCTGAAAACACTAACGCCTGGCCATTTCTGATTTGCTATAGTATTCAGAGCTACATCAGAGTGAAACAAAAACCTACCTGTAGATGAGCAGAAAAGTAAAACTGCCACAGTGAATTTAGGATTGAATTTTGAAAGTGAAAGATCTGTTGACAATTCACTACAAGAATAATGGATTCAAACTTACCATTTTTAATGGATGTACCTTGAGGACATCCTCATAAGTAAAATAAATAGATCACAGATGTGTAAATATCACATCTTTTCTGTGGTATGAGAAAATAAAGATGTAAATGAGTTCTAGAATGTATCTTACATATTGTGAAATAGAAATACTCAAAGCAAAATGAGGTGGAGGGGGGGAAATAGTGAGATTATAACAAAAAAGAAAGGAAACAAAGTTTATGTATATAGGGGGTGGGGGTGGTAGGGTGGATAGGGCTATGGGAAAAATGAGAATTAAGTTGGGTCATATACTGGTACAAATTCTCATTGTTGAGTGCAATCATGATGTGTATATGTAATGTACCAATAAAGATTTCAATTAAAAAAAAAGAATAATGGATTGATTAACAGAGAAAACAGCCAAACAGTTTGGCTGTTTATGTGGTACGCAAAAGAAGATAATGAAGTCAGCCCAAAAGGTTCTAGATGTAATCATCTTAAATGTGATTTCATTGGTTTTTGAAGAATAATTGGCAGTTTATCTATCATGGCTTATGTCTAGATATCCTCCTAGCTACACAGGACTCATGTGCTCATAGCTGGGGCTTTGGGGATCTGGCCTGATCTAGGATGTGTTAGTGGAACTAAGTTAGTCTGCTGACTGGAATTACATAGTTTTGGGAGTGGCTGGATGGATATGCTGGAGACAGAAGCCCCAGCCTGAGTGTATGGAGCACCAACAAGTCATTTACAGCATGGATAGAATGATAGGGAAAGGCAGGCTGCTGCCTGCTGCCTCCTGCCTACCCTGCCATGGACTGTTTCTCCTCTGTAGTGTCCCTGTGTCATGATACCCAGCCTCAGAGCCAGCTGATTTTGTACTGAAAACTCTACAAACTGTGAGCTGAAAAAAACTTTTCCTCCTTTAACTTGGGAGAGTTGGGTATTGTGTCCTAACAGTGAGAAAGTAACTGAGAAAAAAATGTAACATAAAAATAGATAAATATAGTTTCACTGAGAAAAGCCCCTAGCATAATTGTCATAATCTTGAAACTATATACCATGAGTATATCAACTGAATTATTGGAATATACAAAGAAGAGATTCAATAAGTCTAGATAATTACAGAAACATGTATATGTTAACAGAACTCTTTAGGGAAGTGATATGAATCCCCAGTCACTGACAGAAGATGCTAGACTCACACGAAAGAGCTAAAATCAAGAAGGAATTAATAATTTTTTAAAAATCAACGAAATTATCACTGGTAGTAATATAAAAGTCCTGCTCTTGAAGTTTTGCTTTCTACAGATTTGCTTCAGTATGTTCTGACTATATTAAACTGACATTTCCAGAAATAAATAATTTATAAGTTTGAGACTGCGTACTGCTCTGTATATAATAATAAGTTTCCTGCAGTCCTGCAGAATCTTGCAGGAGTTGTGACTCATTCTCTGATTCAGAGTATCCACAGGGTTTACACTACCTATCTGTTCACCGCTGAGTACCTACTTGGATGACCAGCCAGATAAACTCTTATAATGTCAGATACTGCTGCTTAAGTGACCCTTATTTTATTTAGCATGAGTCTCACATATAAAAGTAAAGGGGGTGGTAATCTGGATATACCAGCGTGTAAAGTGGTTCATGAAAAGGCGAAGATTCTCACCTTACTAGGAAAAACAATCTCATATGAGCATTGCTAAGATCCATGATAAATATCTCTGTCTGTAAAACTTTTGTTTTTGTTTGTTTGTTTGTTTGGGTACTGAGGACCAAACCCAGGCCCTCACAGTTGCTAGACAAGCATTCTACTGCTGAACTAAATCCCTAGCCCCGTCTAAACTTCGAATAAGAAAAAAGAAATTCATGCTAGGTTCGCTCTTGCCCTTCCAAGAGCAGAAGCTGGGGTCATGGAGTATGAGGAATTAAGGCCGTACAGTGTGTGTCTAGTTAGGATGAAAAGGCACTGACCTCTAGGGCTTGGTACTACCCACCGTGAGAGGCAATCTCACTTCATCTTGGAAGGTATCCCCCTTAGATAAGAGGACTGGTAGAAGTGTTGTTTGATATCAGGAAAGGCAGAATCAGGACTGTGATAAATAAAAATATATCGTGGGTGGCGATGATGTTGACAGTTTTCTAGAAAGTTCTCTTATAGCATCCCATTTCTTACTTTTCCTTGTAAATATTTTTCAACACACAATTTCTGAAATATTTATAATGTTTTATTTGTACACATTTTTATTCGAGAAAGCTAGGGAAACCTGATTTTTAAGAATCTTAGATTTGAGGAAGGAAAAAAAGAAAAGCTGTTAGATTTGAACACTTGCTTAAGATCAGTGGTTAGTGAGAAACAATACTTGAGTATCTATTAACTAACATGACAGCATAAGATTTAATAAGGAAAAATAGGAGCTAAAATATTTTAGCTTTCTTGGATTGGGTATTTAGCTCAGTGGTTCTGACGCCTGCCTTGCAAGTACAAGGGCCCAGGTTCTGTCCCTGGTAACCACATATGACAGTGCTGGGCATAGTCTGACGCCTACCAGCAATCAGAGCTACATACCACAGTGCTGAGTGTAGTGACTCACTCCTGTAATCCTAACACTCAGGAGGCAGAGGCAGGAGGATTGCTGTGAGTTCAAGACTGAGCTCAGGGCCAGCCTGAACTACAAAAAGCAAAACCCTGTCTAAAAAAAAAAAAAAAAAAAAATTAGCTTCTTAAAAGATAACCCAGGATATTGTTGCAGTCTGAGTATTTGTGTTCCCTAAAGATTCATATGTTGAAAGCTGACATCAGTATAATGGGCTAAGGGTGAAACTCTGGGAAAAGAGGTCGTGGGGGAGAAATCCTTGTAGGGGGATTATTCTCTGTATAATAACTACATGAGGCCCCAGAGTATTCTCATGTCCCTTATTCCTGGGGGGACACAATGGGAAGTCACCATCTATGAACCCAAAACTGTTCCCTTACCAGACACTAGACTACTGCTCCCTTGATCCTGGACTTCTCCGCCTGCATATTGGGAGAGACTTATTTCTGCTGCTCATGAGCTGCACAGGCTTACAGTAGACTTTGTAACAGCAGAACACAGAAGATAAGAAATAACTTTCTACATACTTCCCATAAGAGAAAATAAAGAACCTTACAAAAAGTTCATCTGAGGGAAAACCGAATTCTAGTTTTTCAAAACTCCTTTTTTGAAAATTGATAAATCAAATCCTAGCTAGGTTTGACCACAACCAGTGACATTCCCTCTTGGAGAAGTCTACTCATTTCGTGGACAGAGACATGAGTCCCTACATGTGATTTCTTAAAGTATCAGGTATTCATTAACAGATATAATCAGGGTTTTTTTCTATATAAAAATAATAGGCAAAATTTTGTTAACTTTCACAGTTATGCCAAACAATGAATGTTTCAGCATTCTAACATTTTAAGAGGTGATTTAGGTATCTAATGAATATTATTCATTTACTGAATCAGCCCAAGGTTTTGGCTTGCTAAGAATTTCACAAATCAACTTCAAGTTGACATACAGCAAAGTATAATCATGGAGCCAAATATAATCGTGGCTGAATCAAAATTTGTCAGAAAGAGCATCTAAGACCAAAATTGTATCTTTAATTACCTTTAATATTTAGTAAAAGTGGATGAGATAACTTCAGCAGTAAATCTGTATGCTCTTAGGAAGAACATTCACAAGTAGAATAAAAATTTATATTTATACTACATTTAACACTGGCAAAGCAGAGAAAATCTAAATACTTTATTAATGCAAACTATGGAACTAGCCTTGGTTTCTTAAGTTATATGAACTTGAAATATGAAATTGTTTCTTAATTAGCTTTGGTAAGTATGTGTCTTTTCTGGCCCCCACACTGAAAATAGTAAAGGTGAACTTGTCTTAATTTCTAGGAATTTAGGGAATATTTATGCTATTTCATAGATTATTTATTTTTCAGTCAGACTTTGTTGATACCATCAAGTTATAGGAAAATATTACATGCTTGTGCAATGAGAGGCAAGACCTCTCTGAATTACAGATATGTATAGATATAGAGACAGTCATAAGAAAGTTTATGCTTTTAATCAATGTTAAAATTTCAGCCATATGTTTAGTACAGACCCAGAAATATAAAACTCAACAGTCTAGACGTGCAATTCCTGTTGCTGGCATAAAATTGTCTGTTGTTTTGAGCTCAACACAAACAAATGGAGAGAAGAAACTTAAAATTAATTCTCTGTCATATCCCACCCAGTTGAGATCACTAGCTGTTGACAGAGATTACCAAATGGCTGGACATAACCAGGAACCAAATCAGTGACCAAAAGAGAAATAAAGTAAGGGGTTTATTTTTGCTTTGTTTTGTTTTGTTTTCAGTTCTTTTGGACAGGGTTTCTCTTTGTAGTTCAGGCTGGCCCTGAAATCACTATGTATCCCAGGCTGGCCTCAAACTCAGAGCAACCCTCCTGCCTCTGCCTCCTGCATGCTGGGATTACAAGTGTGAGCCACCCACTGCATCCAGCATTGTGGTGTGTGGTACCAGAGGTTGAACTCAGGACCTACCCCTTGCTAGGCAGACACCAGATCCACTGAGCTAAATTCCTGGCCCTAAAGTATCGTTTTTACAGTACTTGGAAAAAAATTCAGAACACAGAAGTTGGACCCTTCACTGGGTCCCCTAGCCTCTACTCAGAAACACAAAAGTCTTAATATCCTCATGTAAAAACTGGGCTCTAAAAACGAGGTCCCCTCTGTCATTGCACTCAACTGAAATAGTTCTCATTTTCAATGATAATTGGAGCAGAGAAGTGTTCCAGTCAGCTCAATTGTACTGAGGAAATTTTCTTGTCTGCAGTTACCTGGCCAAGAGCGTGGCCACTCTCTTCAGTCTACCTGGATTCCAGTCAGGGGATCACCACTTACGTCACCACTGGAGGCAGTTTTGCTTCCTGTCTCCATTTATTCTCACCCATGATGCCTGTCACACGGTGTGACTGCTGAGATTTATTTTCCATATAAATCACTAGGGCCCAGCCCTCTGTATGTCACAGAGATACTTCACCAAGTGCCTCCAACTTCCTTCTTTTATTGCATCTTTGCCTTCCACTGCTTTCCTACATCTGTAATATCATTGTATGACAATTCTCACATGTTGTGTGCAAATAAATAAAGTCTGTCATATGTTGGGCTCCAGAAATTTCAATCCAGTACATGATAGGACCCAGGATTCTACTCTAGCAACTTCTAGGTCATCCCACTACAGATGTTTATAACTGAAAAAAAAAATAGTAGGTTGATGGTTTCTTCACACTGCCCATGAATTTTCTCTCTACCTGGGACCTTCTTGTGCTAATTCCTCAGAAAAGATCATTTTTTTTCCCCCTATGATTTTCATGGGGAAATTTGGTTTTGTTCTGAAATGTTCTCTTGTGTGAGGCCTTGCTGGACTCTTTCAGGCAAAAGGGCTTTGTCCTTTCCACTCTGGTATTTGTTCTCACTTAGCTCTTGACAGTGAACTTTTCTACAGGAGAGGTTGTGTCTTTGTATTGCTGTTTTCTCAGCCTCCAGAGAAGGCAACAATCATTGAAGCAATGAGCCCAGTGTTGACGTGCAAGAAGAATGGTTAGAATCTCTTCCATATTTGCCTTTAAACTCATGTGCAGGTCTGAACTGAGCATTTCACAAAGTTTTAGTGCGGAAGATAGTAAGTCTGTCAAGTTACAAGCTGAAAAATATGTTTATAATATGAATGTCTTGTAGGTGATGGGGCTGCTCCCTGGGACACCAGTCTGTACAAAGTGGTGTTAACAAATCCAGTGTAATAAATCAGAAAAATGCCGTTATTCAAGTTTCCACATGCGGCTTCTTTCATTACCAGCAAAACAGAAATGTGCTCTACTCCTGCCAAAGTAGATGGTGTTATTGAATAGAAATAAAAACGCTCCTTCCTGCATTAACTAATCTGTGCTATTTTTGCTCATGAATATGGTAGTCCTACTTATGTGTGGTTTCACTTTCTGCAGATTCGGTTAACTGTGTTCAATCACAGTCTGAAAATATTAAGTGGAAAATTTCAGAAGCAGATCATGCATTTGAAGATGTGTGCCATTCTCAATAACATAATATCATTTTCCTCAGCCCTGTTCACTTCTACTTGAGATAGAAAGGATCTCTATATCTGGTGCATCTGGGGGCTTTGTTCTATTGCTTGGTGTCTGTGTAGAGGACTCAGGAGTTTACTTTGCTTTGTGGGATTCTTTGCACTGAACACTACGATCTCTGCTTTTCTGTATATGGGTCGTATTTCCAGAAACATTAATTTTTTTAAAAATTGAAATCTTTCTTGGTACATTACATATACACATCATGATTACACTCAGCAATGAAACATTACTTTTATCCTCTTGGAAAAGTAAGTTTTAGTTGTTCTTCGCTAAATCATCAAATCTGTGAGGAAGGAGACTTTGAAAGGATGCCAGCGCCTCGGCATGGCACCCGGTGCATGGACCTGTGTCTCAATCTCACCGGGGCTTCAGATACATGTTTATATCCAGTGCATTAACTTTCTTATCTTACCTCTTAGCTTTTTACATTGCTTTTGAGGTGAGAGGCCGCTGAGCATTGCCCTTGAACCAGGCCCCACCTCGCTGCATCCAGGAAGACGGCCTGGCCTCAGATTAGTTTCCTCGTACGTGTTGCCTGGCTTTGTCAGGTCTTGACGCCATCCCGAAGCTGGTAAAATGAGCCAAGTGACTTCATCTCTCATGGCACACCTTGAGGACATTACTTGGGCACGAGCCAATTGACTGCTTGCATCCCGAGAGACATTTTTTCCCACGAGCTAACTCACTTCCCCCTCTCAGACACAAAATTTTCCTCTATGGGAAAGGACACATCAAAGACGGTGGAGCGCTGTAGCCAGTGGGAAGCGTACTTGTCCCCGGGAGGGCGATGCTGTCCCCACTCCCTGCTGCTCCACCCACGCCACACTGATGGGTCAACTTGCAATTCTCACTAACGTTTGGGTTTCACTCTCAGCTCTGTTTGCTTGCTCATGCTCCATGAACAAAAATAGCCCAGAAAAGAAAAAACATCAGAAGAGATTGGCCCGGATGTAAGCAATTCTGTGAGGTTACCAACAGTCCAGAGCAGGGAAGACAATAGGACTCTCAGGTAGAAACTGGGGTCCTGTCTCTCTCCACCTGAAGTCTGATTTCATGGTTTTTTAAAAAAGTGTCGAAAGTCAGTCTCTATCAACCGGTTGATTCTGAACTTTAAGGCATAAGAAATATGGGCTTTCACTTGATCTGTTCTTCTGAGGAGTCAGTTCTACAACTCCCGGACCCAGAGCCAAATGAACCTAGCATCTCTGCTAACTCGGACAACCACCAGGCTCACACTGGAGTATGGAGGACACAGACGCAAAGGGTGATCCGTTTGTTAGATTGGAGTGTTAGCACAGCGTCTTGGTTTCAGGACACTTTCTGTTTGCTAATTTGTTTCTCCTCAATAAATATTTTCAGAGAATTTTTACTTTTGTTTTTTCGAGCTGTTTTGTAAGTTGTAAAGTTTTGAAAAAGTATTTTTAATGATGTGATTTATATACAACACAATTTGTAGCCTTTATTACATTTGGTGAGTTTTGATAACTGTATCCATCCTCTTGAATCAAGATAAAGAACCTCACCATCACCTGGAAAAATCCTTGTCTTTTTCTGGTTGCTTTCTTCATGCGTACATTTTCTTGCTCAGCACCAGAGTGCTAGAACTTAGAGAAAGCCATCAGGTTGCTTCATTGCATTTAAATTAATTTTGCCTCTATACATTGGTTTTTCCGGTACAAATCATTGTAGTACAGTGTGTATTATTTTTGGTTCAGCTAGTTTTGCTCATGTGCTAGTCAGTTTTCCATCAATGTGATAAAATACCTGAAACAAATAGCTGGAAGAAAAAAGGTTTATTTTGGCTCATTGTTTCAGAAATCTCAGTGTATGATTGCTTGGCTGCTCACTTCCTGAAGATCCGAAAGGAGAGGAGGAGGGGAGGGATGTGAGGGAGGGAGGGAAGGAAACAGAAAGACAGAGATAGAGACAGAGAGAGACAGAGACAGACAGAAACAGAGAGAGACAGAGACAGAGACAGAGAGAGATGGATCAAGGAGAAGAAAGAGGTCATATCTCCATGATTCAGTAACGTCACTTTCGAATTTTCCATTGCCTCCAAATAACACCATTGAATTATGAATCCATCAGTGGATGAATCCATTGATAAAGTTAGAGGCATCGTGATCCAATCACATTCCAAAAGCCACAGCTCTGAACATTACTTCACCGGGAACACATGAGTCTTTGGGGAACATTCCAGAACCATGCCATACAGATCAACATCGTGTTTTTGATGTCTGTCCACACCTTTGTCCTGATCACTGTTCATGTCTCTTTATTGCTGAGGGGAATTTTATTATGCGTGGCTATCATAATATATTTTTACATTTTCCTCTGTTGGTATAATTGGATTGTTTACAGCTCAGAACTTCTATTAAAACTGCTATATTCTTGTAACCATCTCCTTCTACTTGTTTATATTTTTGTTTCTATCAAATAAACATCTAAGAATAGAATTTCAGACTTTAAGTAGATTTGCAGTTAATTTTATTTGAACTTAATTTATGTAGCTTTAAAGTAAGTCCTCAAATTGATTAGTTTAAGACTTTTAACTTTATTCCTTATCAAAACTGTTTTACTACTGTAGATTCATTGGATTTCTATATTTAGAATCAATTCACTTCTTTTTAAAATGATCTGCTGGAATTTTGATTTTAAACTGGGTTAAATTTGTCATCAATTTAGAACAGATAGACAGACATCTTTACAAATTTCAGTGCTTTCCTTAATGAGAATGATTAAGTGATTCAATGAGAACTGTGTCTTTACAGTTACTGAGGTTTTTGGTTTCTCTTAATAACGTTGCATAATTTTTGAGATGGTGGTTTTGCATACCTATTGTTATATTCACCCCTAACCATGTAACTGTTTTTCTTTTAGTACTGGGGACTAAAGCAAGGACTTTGGCACAGAACTACATCCCTAGACCTTTTATGATTTTTTTTGACATTTTGAGACAGGGTCTCAATAAGCCACTAAGCTGTTTAAAGTGTATCTCTCAATTTATACTTGATTGGGTAATGACCTTTTTTGTGAATTGACTTGTATATTGCTGATGTATTTATTAACATTTCATATATATGTGTGATTTTATGTATGTATGTATTTAAAGGCTTGCCTTAAAAATAGCAACATTTGTACCATCTTTGGCTCTGGGGTTTTGTTTGTTGTGTTTATGCCTTTATGCATTTCCTAATTTTGGATTCAATGCTCTGCATTGAGAGTATGCAAAAGAACAGTAGAGGCTGAGAGAACTTACGGACACTCAGAGACTACTGACCCTCGTCCTCTGTCAGGCCTTTAATGCAGGTTGTAAGCAGTGCAGCCTGTCGCTCAGGCAGCTGAGCTGAATTGTTGCTTTAGTTATGTCAACACAAGTCTTAAGTTTGAAGTACACTCCAGCTGCCTCCTATTTAGCATAAATACTGGAGTGCCACAGGGCACCTCAGATCTCCAACTCAGCCCCTGACTTCAGGATCCCCTGTAGCTTAAGCAGGTCTACTCCAGCATCCCTGCTCCTCTGTCAGAGGTGGATGTCACTTCCTGGCACTTGTGGTAAAGCCAAGAGTGTGGAGTGCTTGTTGGTGTTCCCTTGTGTCAGTCAACGTTCCATCCTGGTTATTGTCTATGGTCAGCCAGCCTCACAGCTTTTAGTCATCTGGTGAGGCAGAGACATCACAGCAGAAGGAAGATGCTCACTTCACATCAACCTAAAGGCAGAGAGAGGAGGAAAGACTGAAAGGAAGGAGTCAGAGACCAGATCTTTCCTCAAGGTCACCCCTCCAAGACTCAGTCCTTTCAACTAGGCCCCACCTCCTCCGTCATCTCCTCTAACGTCCCCAAATTATAGTCTCAGCAGTGGATCAATCCACTGATGTAGTGAGAGCCTTCGTGATCCCATCCCCTCAGCACCCATCAGCTGGGAAAGCTTCAACACAGTAGGCTTTCTGTGTGACATGTTAGATAACATGCATCACATCTCCCGGGTCCCATCAGACTCACGCAGGCCGTAGGCTGCTCTGGTTGTGGTGCCTCCTACTTCACAATGGCTTCCAAGGCAAGATGGGCACTCTCAGTGCTTTTGGTCCCCTCCGCTGAACTTCTGCTCTGGGTCGTCTCCTCAGTTCTCCTGACCCTCTTCCGGTGGACATTGGCTCTGCCTAACATTAGGGTAGGTTCTGGAGTGGACAGACTTATTCCAGTTGAAAAAAGTGTTCTGATGTTTTACAAAATGGCAACTATTTATAGCTTTAAACTATGAAGTTGTCTGGTGATTACATCGCCTGTTAACTGGAAATTATGATGAGTGCTAGTAAAATGTGAGCTGTCTCATTCAAATGGGATTGGGTGTAGTTTCAGTATCTGGGGAAAGGGGTTCCCCCGCACAAAAATCAACAAACAAAAGTTTCAGGAAACTGTGGTTTGGCCAAATCCCAAGGCCAAAGGTGAGGGCCAGGCCTGTCTGAAACCCAACTGGAGGTCCAGATGTAGGGACTTCTGAGGAGAGATTGAGTGGTGGCCCTCTCTACTCCATTTGAGTGTCCTGGCCCAACAGCCCTCCATTTTGAATTTGTTCCTTGACACAGTGGATGGGCAGAAGATGCCACCTGCTTCTTTAGCTCTCTTCTCTGAGCACCCTTGGGCTTAATCAAGTACTAGCACATTGGAAACTCATGCCCTGTGCTTTTACACCTCTACCTTCCACCTTTGAAGCTAACTAATTTTCTCTTCACTTAGTTTGGATGAACTTCTAAAACCTTCCTTTCACTTCTGTGTTCATTACCAGCCACTTCTGGTGAGATGCTTTTGGGTCCCGGGGAGTTCTATTGGCTGCACGTGGACTTTGCCTTTGAAGAGCTTTTGTATCTTATTATCAGTGGAAGTTTGTGGATCCCTGGAGATGCTAGACGGGGATCAGTGTTTATAATCTTGGTTCTTCTGAAAGCAGCCTCAAATACCATTTCAGATTTGGAAATAAGACACTTACCTTGAGTGATGTATTTTACTCACTTGCTGATTCTCAGCATTTTTATTTCAGCAATTATCAACAGAAATGGATAGTTTCCAAAATTGCATTTGTGACAAGATATAAGTCTTGCACCCAACTTACCCAGAGAATTACCAGAATTTGACTGATGAGGGTTGCTGGCTTTTATTTCACTCTGGTTATCTGATATAAATATTTGAATGAATGTTTTATTACTACACCTGAGTCCTGAGGATTTTTTTCACTGAGTTGTAAGAAAGTTCTAGCAGTTTTCCTGTTTCTTTAGAAAGCTTTCAGACCTGTAGGTAATGAAATTCACATGAATGCAGGAAAAGTTTCTTCAACTTATTAATAATCCGTTTAACATTTTTCCCCCCTCATTTTTATTTTTTCACTGGATATGTTCTCTCTTGAGTTTCAAAGACTTAGAATCCTTTCTTAAAATTACTGTAGTTTTAAGAGTTGGTTGTCAGGTGAGCTCAGGAGAAGGTGAGTATTTGGGGAGCATGTCTAGTCCCATAGGAACCCCCCCCCTCCAGTGTTAAGCCCCACCCAGCTGCCTCTGCCCAAGGTCAAGGGCTAAGTGTTTGTCTGACAGTCGGGTTGCTGGGAATGAGGGCCACTCGGTTTCCAAACAAATCGAAGAAGGCAGCCTGTGGCAGAAGTGACCCAGAAAAAGGAATACATTGCCCAGTGACTTGTTTCTAGGGAGCTCGAAACTAGGTGTGCCCCAGGTGTGATTCATGACGATGGCATTGGTTAAATTAATTTACGGAGGCCACGGAGTAGTTTTGCCATCAGTATAGCACCTTCACTCATCACAGAGCCCTACTTGCCAAATAGGTCTGCGGGCTTCTGAATTTGAAAGGGAGAATCCCTGAGTCAAAAGACCAGCTCTTAATCTTGGTGTCTCCAGTCTGCCCTGCAGCACAGGGGAATAACTCTCTCCTCTTTCCCTTTTCCTTCTCCTCTTCTCTCCTCTCCTGTCCTCTCCCTTTCCTTCCCTCTCCCAGAGCTTTCCATTCTCTTCCCATTTCCATCATGGAGACTGAATCCAGGGCCTCTATATTTTGTTGTAAATCAGAATCTCATGAAATCGCTAAATTGCCCAAGCTGGGCTCTGACTTGTGATGCTCCTTGTCGATCTCCCAGCAAGCTGACCTTAGGGATATATATGTCCCCACCATGTCTACTTCTCTTTTTTTGATCATAAGACCTAGACTTAGAAATGCCAAGCTCTTTACTAGAGAACAAAGCTCAAATTGATACAAATCGTATTTCCTCTATCCTGGTTTCTTTTCTTCTTTAGTAACGAAGAGGAGTATTCAGCATTTGAGCTATTACTGTATAATTAGCATGAAGATGGTGTCAGCAGATTTAAGCTGGTGGTGGAGGTGACTAATTGAGGCTTCACCTCTCTCCTCTGCTCTTCCATCAAGGATGTGATTAGGAAACACAAGAGACAGAGCCCTCCGGCCCACGGTTATCTCATTGCTCCGGAGGTGGCCCTGCCTCTGTTACCCTGGGGCCACGCATGTAAAGTGAGTTTGTCTATCCCTTTCTGGGTGGTAGGACCCCTGCCAGCTCGTGGTGGGGGACTCAAGGCGGCTGCGACCTTGTCAACATCCTGAGGGTGTTCACAGGAGCTCAGATCCAAGCATTTCATTAGGATTTTTCTGGTAGAATTAGAAGATTATCTTTTGCTAAGTGACTTAAGGAAAAGCAAAGGGAATGGAGACATGACACGACAGTTCTTAAGCAGCTAGAAGCTGTTGAGACCTAGATGAGAATAACAGACTCTCAGTGGAAAGCATTACTGGCATTCGATGTTAAGAGAAAGATATTGTGAGATTTTATTCCCCAGGTATCTTAAAGAACGTGATGAACCATAATTTTTCTACAATTAGCAAGATAAAGCCATCCTGGAGGATACGAACAGGGGCAATTTCCTCATTCATGAAGGTTAATTCAGCACCTGCCATGAGTATAGCACCTATGTGCACTGTTCTGGACCATGAATGCAAAGACAAATTGGATTCAGCCTTTAACCCTCATGCAGCTCATGTTTACCTATTATAGAACTCAGTCACTATTTATTAAGGTTAATTAGTTTAAAAATGTGGTCATACTGACACACTAGACCTTAATGTCTGGTATTATATATAGACTGGTCCAAACACTAGGGATAGGCACTGTGTACCATGGTCTTCTCTTCTTGCAGTGCTAGGGATTGAACTCAATGTCTTTCCACTGGGCTGAATCCCAATCTTTTTCATTTTTATTTAGAGGAAGAGTCTTGCTAAGTTACCCAGGCTGGACTCATCCTCTTAAATAGTTAGGAGCACAGGCGTGTACCATCATGTCTGGCTACCACATATATTTTTAAAACTCTATCTCACAGATGAGGTGAGGTGGCCAATGGTGCCGATTCCCAACCTTACATCAAGAAGATGTCCACAGAGAAGGTGAAAGTAGAGCATAGGCAGCCAACTGGCCATTGTCATTAGGCATCTTTCCTGCAGAACTCTGAAACCAGATGATGTTTGGGAGGTCTACTACACAGATAATCCATCCTGTTTCCACTCAGTGTAGTTAAATGAAAGACTAGAGTCAGTGTGCATCCTGCAGCAACACCAAGACCAATATGTGCCGGGTGGTGAGCAAGCCTGGAGACTGATCTTCACCTCTGACATGCTTCATTCTTCAGGGAACACTCAAGTTTCCCCTTGGAGAATACTACAAACAAGTGATTGAATGAACTAAGAAGGCAGCCTGGCAGGGTGTGCAAACTAGCCAGGGATGAAGCAAATGACAGAGGGGAGAAATATACGGATTGTATTTCTGTTTCAGCCAAGATCTATTGATATTTACAGCACTGTACACAGTTTAGACATCCGATGTTCCAAGTTCTGTATGCAGTTTACAAAACTCATAAAAAAATCAATCCATCTGCCCCAAATCTAAGCAGTAATGTAGTTCATCAAAAAATAGTAGCTTAAGATTTTTGTCTGTTAGGTTTTGCTCCATCACCATTTGCTAAGTGACAAATTCCATATGAAGGGTGAAATTATGGGAATAAGTTTGATTTTAGGAAATTTAATTCTACTGGTGGACATCATCATAAACAAACAGAGCTACTAAAAGGTTAATCATATATTAAACATAGGTATGAAAACATAGGTATAGACAATTTAAACCAGTAGAAGTTTCTTTATTATTACTAGTAACACTTTCCTAATTAATAAATAATAATTGTACATATTTATGTGGTACAATAGGAAAATTCAGTTCATATGCATGATGTATAGTGATGAAGTTCACATAGCATTTCCATTGCTTTATCATTTTTTCCTGCTTGGAGCCTTTGAATACATTCTTTCTGTTCTTCATAAAATATATAATAGATTCTGGCAGATTTTTTTTTTTTTTTTTAGGTTTTTTGAGACAGGGTCTCACTTTGTAGTTCAGGCTGACCCTGAGCTCAGCCTCAAACTCACATCACAGCAATCCTCCTGCCTCTGCCTCCTGAGTGCTGGGATTACAGGCATGAGCCACCACACCCGGCACTGTGGTATGTGGTACTGGTTGATGCTGGGTGTGAGTCTCCACACCCAGTATTGTATGTGGTTACCGGGGATCAAACCTGGGTTCTTGTGCTTGCAAGCCAGGCACTGGAACCACTGAGCTAACTCCCTGGCCCCTGGCAGAATTTTTTTTTTTTTTTAGGGAATGCTTTAGATGAATAATTTAAAGTAGGAAATGAGAAAGAAAAATCTCACACAAATACAGTGGAGGTTTCCTACGTTATCTTCATAGGAGAGTAGATCTTGTTAACAGAAAGGTACATGATTTTCCAAATACTTGGGGGATTTGTTTACATTTTTCACTGGAGATCAAGTGCTGAGGCTGACAGAAAGCAGATCTGAATCTGACAAGGAGCAGGGATTCCGGAAGGAGAAGAGAGCCATCTACTACAGCGGACTAAGGCGATAATCAAGGTCAAATGATGCTCTTAGCTGGGTTGTTGTAATGACTGTGCTATTGTCTCCTTCTTCAGTCTCCACAACAAAATCCGTAGTAGAGTAGACAATGGCAGATATGGCCTTTCTGTATGTTTTAAGGGGATGTGCAGTTCCATCTGACTGGGTGGGAGGAAAGGCTGGACAAGCAGCTGGCACAGATACATGGCTTCTAAGGGATTGGTAATATCAGTTGTCTGAACTGTGGAAAAAGGCTCCTACCAGGCTGCTGTCTTTCATCCTGGATCTGAAACTACCTGTCCTCCATCAAGTAATCCAAATGGTCCTGTGAAAACTCAAGGAAAACTACTCCAGATTCTTCAACATCACCCATTTCATTTAACACAAAATCTGTTAATGGAGCCCTGGCTGCTTCTCTGAGCTCATCTTCAACTGCTTCCCCTTTCTCACTACCTTATCTCCCTCACTTTGTTCCCTGAACACCTAAGAATTTTCTCATGTCAAACTTTTATCTTTACTGTTGGCTGTTCCTTAAAGCTCTTCTTTCCCATCTCCACCTAATGCACCTTCCTTGCCCCTCAAGTTGTTTCTCATTGCTCTGTTTCTGAAGATAACATGCCTCCTCTCCTTTCTTCATGAACATTTCTCCCTCGCCCACCTCGACCCTGACCCCATTCTCTGTGCATTACAGACAATACATGTGTGCTCCTTCTGTTTTCCTCCCACAAGAACGCAAATGCAGCAGGAGCCTCAGCTTTATTATTGGTGTGATGCTGTGTCTCTAGGGCTTAGAATGACCTCTGGCAAAAGGTAGGTATGTAATAAATACAAAATGAATAAATGAACGGGTGAGTGAATGAATAAGATTATGCAGGGAGAGCACAGACTAAAAAGAGAAATTTAAAATAAAATATAAACTTAGCAGCTAAGAATCCCTTTAGGTTTCATAACAGTATGGTGGGGAATAGTTTACAAAGAATATTAATTTTCTTCTCTTTGGCTTGGAAAGGATAAGGAAATTGATCAGTGATGCACTTTATTTTTATCAAGTGAGCCTCCCTGAGGGAGACAGAAGAGAGGGAGAGGGGTCTGGTGATGTAGGATTGTTCTCCACTCAGTGGAATTCCAAGCCAAAAGAAGGCTTGGGAAGGCAGTTTAGGCAAGAGTGGGTCTAGCCATCCATGGGCGGTCACCTGTCCTTCCATGACATGATGCTTGGATACCTGTGTAGGTGACTAAGGGAGCAGAATAGAGCATAAAGGTGTGAGGGAAACAGAAAAGAAACAGTGGAGTCCTGTAAGGAGTTCAAAATACTATGAGAGAGAGAGAGAGAGAGAGAGAGAGGGAGAGGGAGAGGGAGAGATGGAGATGGAGACAGAGAGCTCTTTAGACAAATCACAGCCAAATAACAAAGGTATGGGGATTCTATGTGCCCTGCCTTTTCCCCTCTAGGTGATCATCTCAGCCCCCTCTCTCTGACCATCCTTCATGTAATATCAACTCTACTGGATCAGTCCTTTTGTTTGATAGATTACAGATCTCAAGTCACAACTTAAAACATGGAAAATAAAAAACTACAAATAATACACATGGCAGTAAGAATGATAATACTGCCTATGATTTGTTCCCTTCCTCCATTTAGAAGCTCAGGGGGAGAATTATCCTACTTTACAGGTTAAAAAGCTGTGGTTTAAGAAACATTAATTGAATCAAGAACTTCCTGTTCTTAGAAAGTATCCTTGGCTATTTTTCCTCTCACAGAAGTCCACACACAAGCAGCTTTTAGTAGAGTAGTTAGCTAATCAAGGCAATGATGAGTTGAGGCAAAGTAGAAAAGCTACAAGAACTGGATCTAAATTATCTTTGAGAGTGTAATGGTGTGTGACTCGACAGTATAATAAATACTTGGTAGATCAGAGTGGAGAAAGAGCAGTCAGGATGATAAAAGGAGACACTTGTAGACATATTCTGACTACCATGCTACTGATAATGTGAATTGTTATGAAAAAGGAAATTATTTCCCTGGGAAGAAGTTTCAAGTGGGAGACTGCACAGGGGACATTATCGTTAGCTTTGAAATCAATTCATGGTTAAAAGAAAAAGATGGAAATGCACATCTCATATCAAGGGAGTTTCCAGGATGCAAACATCTGCTTTGAACTCGACTTTAGGATTATAAAGAAGATCAGGAAAGAAAAAGAGGGCACATAAAAATGCAAAAGAAAATGCAAAAAGAGATTTATTATTTTAAATTTCTCCAGCAAATTTGCTTGCAAGACTGTTATGAAGTAGCTATTTTATTTTCCATCTAGATCTTTCCTTTCCCTTTGTACAACAGTCAAGAGAGAAGCGGTGGGAGCATATGTGATTCTGAGATTTTATCTGAACATGACTAGGGTTTGGTTGGAGTTTGGGGTGTGAGGGAAGCCCATTCTGTTGTTTTCTGTGGGTGGCTGGCTTAATAGGTGACACAGAAGCTCGCTAATTCATTTATTAAAACATTTGTCAACTAAACAGCTTACCAGACAGGAGCTGCCTCAGGCTTTAGAGCCAAGAAGTCAAAACAAACATTAGCAGGGCCCCTGGATGTGGGTCACTGGGATAAAAGGAAAAGAAATGGCTTTGGTGCCTGGTTTGTGTTATCTCTTCCAAGGCTGCTACTCTTGTCGTTGACTGCTAAGGGGCCCAGTAGCCAGATGAGGTTCCTGGGTGAGGGCAGCACATCAACTGGCTTCTTTTAATTCTTTGAACCTGTGCTCAGGTATTCATTTGGGCACCCCAGCTGGTTTCCTTTGTAATTTTAGCCGTTGGGTTCCAAGGGAGCTGAGGGCAATTCTCAAGAGTCTTAGGGGAACAAGATTATAGTTGATTTTACTGTGACTTTAAATGTAAAAAGAATGCTTTTGTTAGTATAGCTGATAAGCCCTTGGCAGGCGGGGCTGAATTACCCAGAAACACATAACATCTAAGGTCTAACGCTTTCACCTATTTTAGCTTTTATCACACTGTGGTGCAGCCACCTATTTATTTATCTTCCACTCAGCAGCAAGCTCCTTGGATCTTGTATCCCAGCACCCAGCACAGGTCTTGGCAAATACTAGGAGCTCAACAAATATTTGTTGAGTAAATGGAATGAGATTGGGCAGATTCCCATGATGTCATTCCATGAGGTCATTCAACCAGGCAGCTCCTTGGGAGCAGTTTAAAGGGCAAGAGAGTACCTGGAGGCAGGGACTGTGTCTCCCTCAGCCCTCATCCCTGAGCACTATGTTTGCTTAAGGAATGAATAAAGGTCTGTCAGTGGTCAAGATGGGTGGGAGGTGATGGCTTTCGGGACAGTCCCACCCCCTCCTTGGCTTGCCAGGCATCCACAAGGTCCTGTAGAGCAGTGCATCAGACAGATGCTTAGCAATTGTCGGAAACCTCCGGGGACCAGAATGGGAACACGCCGGCCATGCTGTGTGTCTCAAAGTGGTTGACAACAGCGCAGCAGCTCAGGAAGGTGGCCAGTGAGACAGAGGCCAGGGTTCAGTTAACCAGTTTAGGGACAGAGATATCAAGAGCCAAAAGTATAGTTTAAGCAAAGGCATTTTACTATATAACTGCAAGAAAACCAGCTGGGACACACAGGGCCATGTGTGGATATCTACACATATAGGAAATACAGCCAGTAGTATGAGAGCAGAGGTGTGCAGCTCTGAGGCTGAGAACATAGTCAGAGGGAGACCTAGTGTTCAGCACCACAAGGCCCTGGGCTCCATTGGCAGCACCCTCCCCAAAAGAAGTTTAATGAAAAAAGTCCAAGATTCATAAATATACTCAATGTATCATGAGTCAAAGGAGCCAAGATTACCTGTGAAAAGAAATTCAGCATACACTGACAAGCTCAATATGAAAAATACGAATTGTATAGAAGAGCTATAAGAAGAGATGAAAGAATCATTTTTATCTGATCTCTCGGGTGGGAAATCATTTCTGAACACAAAGGCAAAAGCAGAAGCGGATTATGAAAGAGTGCATTGTATGTTGTATATATAGAACATATGTTGAAAGTTTTCTTTCCTTCAGGGAGGTTTTGTTTCTGTATTTTAAACAATCAATATTGAAAGGAGGAGTAAGAAAAAAAAACATTCTTGCAATAATGAAACTAAAGGAGGGAAAAAGGAAAGGTACACGTTTGTTCTTAACATCTCCAATATAGCCCAGTAGGGTTCCTGACACACGCTCAGGTGGACTGCCCTCCTTTACTATTAACTGTCCACCCTACCTTCAGGAACTTGCATGGACATAAGTGTGAGAACTAAGCAAGACCAAGCAAACACACAGAACAACCACTCCCTGGCCTTGGACTGCATCAAGGAATGCTCTGCCTTCTCACAGGTTCTGTCTCTGAGCTCTCCCCAAGATCAAGTACATGTGACTGTCGAGAAAATTCCTCCTTTTGTTAGACTTGTGTCAACTCTAGCATTTTGTACTTGTTTCTTCTTTTTCTAGTTGTTCATTCTAAACTTCTCCCAGTGGATTCTGGGTACTATGTTTGTAGGCCCTGGTCCCACTGGGCACGTGCATGGACCCACACACAGACAAACAAACACACAACCAGTGTGCATCACCTACTATTGTTATGTCTGGAATATCTGCTGCACTTTGAAACCTTCAATCCATTCTCTTCGCCAAGATTTTCAGCATTTTTCTTTTCCATCCGATTAACTCCACTCATTCTTTCATGTTAGCAAATATTAGTGATACAGATTAGTGGATTTCGTTTTGGAAAATCAGTACATACATGCGATATACTTTGATCATTTCCACTCCTCACCACTGTGTTGCTTTTCCTCCCCACCTTGCTTCCTTCCTCCTCTTTAATATTCTCCCTTCATAATTTTTTTCAGTTCCACATAGGAGAGATATTTGATAATTGTGTTTCTGGATCTGCCTTGTTTCACTTAACAGAGTCTCCAGTTCCATCCATTTTTTCTGTAAATCGTATGATCTCATTCTTCTCTACAGTTGTGTAATGCTCCATATTGTATAAGTCCCTCATGTTCCTTACCCTTCATCTGCTGATGGCCCCTAGGCTGGATTCACACCTCAGCTACTGTGAACTTGGCTCTGTAAACAAATAATCCTGTGGACTTCAGGAATATACTGAAGATTTGTACAGCTAGATAAGACTAGAGTTCTAATTTTAGTTTTGTGAGGCAGCTCCATACTGATAACTACAGGGGCTGTGCTAATTTACATTTCTATGAGCAGTGTAGAAAGATTCCTTTTCTCCCACATCCCTGGTTAGCATTTATTGCTTTTGTTTTTTGTATTCTTGATGATAGCCATTTTACCTGGGGTGAGACGGGACCTCAGTGCGGTTTGGAGTACATTTCCCTTATGGCTGGAGAAGAACATTATTTTCCATAGACTTACTGGCCACTTGTATTTCTTTAAGAGCAAATTTGGAAGATTTTCCTAGTGCCTCTCATTCAAGAGGAGCCTCCCAAAGTTCCTCCCGCTGCCGTGTGTCCACATGCCTGCTTCATGTGTTCACACGTCTGTTTCATGTGTCCACATGCCTGGTTCATGTGTCCACATGCCTGCTTCTGACCCAGATGAGAGCTGGTAGGCAGAGTCCCGCTTTCTTCCCACTTCCTTTTCTTGTGGGGGAGTGTAACTGGGGGCAAAACTCAAGACCTTGTGCTTGCCAGACAGGAGCTGTGCCTGTGGTCTACATCCCCAACCCCAAGACCATCTTGAATGTGTGTATTGCAGGTCTATCTCAGGCTCTTGCATGTTGCCTGAAACGGAATAGATACATTTTGTTTAATGAATGAATGTCACTATTAATGGTGAAACTAAAAAGCTAGTAAAGCCCTTCATAAAAGACCCCTTAATTCAGATGTGCAGGACACCAAACCATCACATAGCCATTTTGCCTCAGAAAGAATCCCCCACTTTAAATCTCATCTATATTTTGTCTCATTCATTTTTTTTTTTTTTTTTTTTTGTGCACTGGAATCTGTTATGACCAGAATCCATCAGGAGTACAAGTTTACTCTGTTGTATCCATAAAATAAAGGCCAAGGAAACTACAGCCTTTGGATTCTCTTTGTTATTATAGACATAAAAGTTTAGATGTTCCTAGTCATTGAGAAGTGGGTCATAAAACTACAGAGGGTCACTTATTTCTTTGAGTTAGTATGTTTATTCCTATGACAATTACATTATACCTGTAATTCCAAATTGTAAACAGAAACCTCCCAGAGTAGGCATTATGCTTTTAGTGAGTAACTTATTGACACAGTCAGGGAAAGTGGCTCACTGTGGGTAATAGGCCACGACGTTGGTTCCCTTCCTTCACTTTCCAGCCAAGAAGTTTGGACAAAGTAAGAGGTGTCCTAGAGGAGGGCCCATCTGACCAAGCCAGAGGATTGGCCCATGATCTATAGACTTAACCTGTGTTGCTCAGGCCTTAGCTCTCAGCATCTATATCTCAGGTTTACTTTTCAGAACAGCTCTGCAATGATCTTATTATTTTAATTTATCATGATTGTCTAGGATATGAAGGATGGCCTTAGACATTAAATCCTTAGCTATGGCTCCCTTTGGTAGTAAACGGACATAGCCAAAGCCCTGCAAATTCCAAAGTTCTTGCTCTGTCTCTTGGACTCTCTTATTTCATGAGGAAAAAAAAAACCAGAACAAACCAACCAGGAATGATAGTCGGATTTTATCAGAGCCCTTTAAGGCTGCTTAAAACATGCACTTGGGGGGAAAGGGAATTCTCTCACCTTCCAGGGTTTCCCTGTGAATGTGTATAAATGGAGCCTCTTAAATCGATTGCTCAGAGGCTGGAAGCGCAGAGACAGAGGAATACAAGGAGAAGGGTTAGGCTACTGCCAGTTGCACCTCAAGCTACCTGTCTGAGGACGAGGTATAGATAGGCCCTAATCTGCAATGAAACCAGGGCTTTTTCCCTTCAACCACCCAGATTTGTTAGTGGTCCCATTTCAGCAGGCCAGTTTCTCAATCCCCACTGTCCTCAAGTGCCTGGGTGTTTCTGCCTTGTTTGCGTCTACGGGTGAAGAACTTGGTTTACTGCTGGGTAGGGCAGGGCTGGTAAAGTGAACCCTTTCTCTGCAGTCTTTTGGGACAAACCTACTGACAGACAAACAAACAAAGGAGGAACTGGTACTAGCAGCCCTCACAAAAGGATAAACAGTTGGAGGGACACTGACAGATCACTGAAGATCACCTTTGCTGTCACACAGTCTCTCGAGTCCTCATCCTGGGGATGTAGACAGTGCTGTGAGCTACGGCAGGCAGTTCAATCCCACAGGGCCATGCCCCACCCACAGCGGGGAGGATGCCGGCTTTGGCATCTTCCCCATGCAGTTGCTTACCAATAAGGGCTTTTCTCTGTCACTTTTCTGCAAGGAAGTTCAGGTATCTGAGTGGTGAAAGGGGAAACTCCTCCAGGATGCAGAGTGTAAAAGGCTGACTCCCTCCTGCATAGTTTTATTTCATACACTTTTCCCAATTAGGACCAAATTATTTAATCAATGAAGAATGTAGCAAAGGCTTTGCCTTCCAGACTCTGGTAACCACCCACCCTCTGGCTGTCAGTGAGGGTTTTATTTATCTTCCTTACCCATTTAATCTTGGTTTCAGCCAGAGATTTGTGGGCTAACTGAGCTCAGAGGAAAATTAGAGAACCACATTAGCAATAATAATGAATATTTATTAGAGACTAGATATGGGTCAAAAGCTTCTGCTAAACTTTTGTATTTTACTATTACATTTAAAACTCACAATAACCCTAATTATTACCCCTGAGTTGGAGGAGCTGTGAGGTTAGAAAAGCTTCCTCAGGTCCATTCTTCTAGCCTATTCTGGCAGAATCATGGCTGAATATTTTCCCCTTCTCAATGTAAGAGAAGCATCAGAGGAGCTGCGTGATTGCCTAAGTCCGCACAGAGTCACCAGCCACGTCACTTCTGTTATTAATGGACCCAGCAAACCACAGAAGTCTCTGAGATTTAAGCAACAGAAAGACAGACTCAGGGCAGTGGACTTAGGCTGACAGCAAGAGACAGGGGCCACGGCCCCTCCTGAAACCATGGCACCGCCCCCCCCCCCCAGTAGCTTCTTCAAATCTCTTCACGAGATGGGGGTTAATTTGCACAGCTGAGGCTGCAGACAGCCCCTCACTGTCCATTTGCTCACACTGGCGCTTACTTATGGAGGTAGACTCAGTAGATAGGCTTGTAGCTTCTTCCCCCCAACTCTGGCCTCAGCCCCAGTCTGCTAGGACCGGTGCTGTCTTTGCTCCTGTTTCTCCACACATTCGAGGAACCTTCAGGCTGGAGGGTTCAGGTTTGACTTTTGTGAGGCAAAAAGGGGAACAGTGAGGTTCTGAAGCCCCACAGCTCATGAAGAGCCACTGGTGCAGGATGGAAGAGCAGAGAAGAGGGCAGCCAAGGGAGCGTTTCGGAGGGTTGTGAGTCAGAGTCTCCTCTGTAGGGAGGTTCTCGAGAGACAATAACGATGCCAGCAACTTGTGCATTTTTATTGCTAAGTATTCAGGGTTTCTGAGAACAAGAGAGAAAGTCAGAAACAGGTCACCCAGTCTGGTGTATGTAGGAGGAGCACATGCATACTGCAACCACTGACAGAGCACTTACTTTGTCCTAAAGACATAAACAAGGACAGAACACTGCCATTAAGGATCATTCAAACAGGTGTCTTTCCTCCTAGCTGGCGTGATTGCTAGACCTTTGCCCACTTTGGCGCCATGCCCATGCCCGATAGGAAAGGAAACATAACAAGCAAAGTCAAGGTCTTTGGTTCGGGAGGGGTGGATTGTAACCCACAATGACAGACGGGAGGTGAAAGGTAGTCAGTTTAACCATAGGTTTTACAAATAAGGAAACTGATGCCCAAGGGTGGATGCAGCTTGCCCAGCTCTGTGAATAGCAGGATCCCGACAGGGCCTGGGAAAGGCCCAGTGCTCTCCTCAGTCACCACCTGCCCTGTTCACGTGGATCCCAGATGCTGCTGCCCGAGCCATTGCCTCACAACTGTCTCACTGACCTATATTGGATGTGACAAGAACAGGGATGGAGGGGGCTGGTGGCCACTCTCGACTCCATTCTCTCCCTGGGCTCTGGTGGCCAGAGGCTCATTCACTCCATATTCCATTTGGGGAGAGGAGAAAGACAGAGTCCAGGGGGTCTGTGCTTTCTGGGGTGCTGCGGCCTCCCCAGCTCACTCATGTGGCCCCACTGCATGCATCAATGACCCAGCAGAACGAGGCCATGATTTCTGAGATGTCATAGCAGCTTGAGTTCATCCGTGGGGACAAAGAAAGGACAACTGCGCTCCACGTGCCACCAGCATGCCACCTGCCTGGTAATGGAGCTGGGCCTAGGGTTCCCAGGAGGGAGGGCTCAGTGGTCCTCGCAGTGTTTGCCTGTCTACTGCAGAGTTGCACTGCTGCCTGGTGCATTGTCCATGCAAAAGGCAGCGAGGCGGGGTAGACGATGCTGTCACCCGTGAGTCCTCAGAGCTGTGGCTCAGCAGGGAGGGAGAAGTGGGTACTTTGCCTCTTAATTGTCACAAGGGTTGAACCTAGGGACTCTCCACCACTGAGCAACATCCAGCCATTTATTTTTATTTTTTTTATTGTTTTTCATTTGAGACAGTTCTCACCAAGGTGCCTAGTGGTATTCAAACTGGGGATCTTACTGCCTCAGCTTTCCCAGATAGTGGGATTATTGGTGCACTTTCTCATACTCCAGCAGACACACAGTATCCCCACCCTCTGCTGCCTCTAGAATAATTATTCAGGGTGATATCCACAAAGCTGCTCTAGATAGCCCTGTCCACTTGGGAGCAAGTAGCTTTGTGGGCCAATGTGGGTGACCGCGTCTCAGCAAAGCAGGCCATGCCCAAATGTAGCCTGTGACTTGGAACAAGCTGCTCAACCCCTGTGGGGCTGTTACCCATTTTATCCAGAGTGAACGTCAGTGCAGCGGTGATGGGTCACCGCGGTTTCCGGTGTGGTCTGTGCCGTGCTCTGCTCCCACTCTGTCAGGATTCCTAGAGACCAGAACCTTTCCCTGAGTGTGTGCTCCCACATGCTATGCTTGGATCTGAAAAGTCCTCATATAGGGTCAGCTGTCTGAATTTTTAATGAAGTCCCAGGGGACATTTTGGTACATTTCTCTTCTCTAAACCTATGTTGTGGAGCGAACCAAAATACTTATCTATGCCTGGATCTCTTGTTTACTGTCAGGGTCATAGGCCAATCTGACCTGATCAACATGCAAGCTACGGAAGAGCCAGGGCTTTATTTTTATGTTTGTCAAATCACCTTGTTGTAGAGACAGATTGCTATGGGAGCCTTCTCAAGGGACAGAGATACTAGGGGCGCAGCTTTATGTGGGTGGATATATTTGTCAAACCTTGTTGAATTGTAACACCAAGACTTGTATTTCATAGTAACTAAATTATACTTCAAATGAATAAATTCAAACTAATGTGAGAAAGCAGAAATGTCCACATAGGATCTCCTTGTAGAAAGCAGGGACACTTGGCACAGTTAGAAACCTTCTGGCTTCCATTTTTGTTTTTTTTTTTTTTTTTTTGTAAAATTATATTTTTTAAAAAATTGGCACGTTCATTGTGTATATTTCTGAGGTACAGTGGAACATTTCAGTCCATTATTCAAGATGCAAAGATCAGATCCAGGTGCTAGTGCTTCCATTGGCTCGAATCATCGTCATCTCTTAGTGCTGGGAATAGTCACAGTCCTCTTGGCTATTTTTAAATCTTCCACCAAGTGCTGTCACCATAGGATCCTACCATGCCATAAGGTATCAGAAGTCATTTTACAACTTCTTTCCAAACTAGTTTTTTGTTGTCTTTGTCAAGGGAAAGCAAAGCCAGTCTTCAGTCCAGGAAGCACGAAGGGGACTGGGAACTGTCAGACCTTCTGTCCTGTCTTTGCTGGTGGCACCAGAGGCTTGAGGTGCATACATGATGTGTAAACATGCGGTCGTCGCCACTTCTGGCCTCTGCTCTTGCTGGAGAAAGATGGAAGCTCATCCTGTATTAGTCCAGGTACATCCCAGAGGCTGTCTTCCTAAGTTGAAATGTGTATTAATCCAACCATCCATCCTTTCATCCTTCTCACATTATGCATTTCAACAACAGCCACTGGTCTTCTTATACCTATCAGGGAAGTGAGATGAGGGACTCAGCAGAGAGAGAGCCAGGCCAAGAATTCCATCCCATGCTGGAATGTTTAAACTTTATCCTGAAGTCAAATGACCTGTCTTTTATTATTATTATTATTATTTTAATGCAGAAATACAAGCTCTGTGTTTTATTTCCCTCTCTCTCTTTAATCTAAGAAAGTACACAGTCATTTCTCTCACCCTAGGCCCCACCCTACAGCATGGATGACCCCAAGACCAAGGCCAGACGCCCGGGATTGCCGCCTCCTCCTCATTCTTCCTCCTTTAGCAACCCGGAAAACCCAGAGGCCTCCACGCGGACGGACTGCGAGTTCTTGCAGTGTGTGAACAGGTAGCACCTTTTTACCCAGCTGGGCTGAACAGTGGCATCTCACTCATGGTTGCCCAGCAACACCAGCCTCACCTAGGAGAGTGGGACTGACACCATTTCCAAGTGTACAAGCATCTAACATAAACCTTGTGATGTGTTCAGCTGCGCAGTCCGGACGCAGAGACCAATGCTTCATGTTCAACATCATTTAACGTGCCTAGTATTTCCTGTTTTCATCCCATGCAGGAAGATTAGAGGCAGCAGCTGAAAGTGAGGGACAGAACAAGTCTGTAGCACGAAAACCCCAAAGCACACAGCCTCCTGAGCCACAGAGGAGAGAGACAAAGCCAAGGAGCGTTTCTCTCTAGAAGAGGAAAACTTTTCATTGCTGTAGTGAAGCAATTTCCCTGGGTAACCTATAAAGGCCACTCATGTTTGGTACTCTGTTTAATTAACTGGCAAGGGACACTTGCAATACAGGTGTGGGAAAAATTTCATTAAAATTACTGTGATATAGGTGCCTTGCAGCAGTCAGGGAATTTCCTTTCTGTAGATGCACTGCTCTGTAACAGTGCAAAAGAGGCAAGTCTGTGTTTGTAAATTCTACCTGTCACATAGCTGCCATGACCTTACAAAAGTGATTTTAAACTTTTTCATTCCCATAAGAGCACTGGGACAGTGAGACTGCACGGATGTCTGTGGCACGTATGGGCCTCCTGGCAAGAGTGCCCTCAAGGTCACTGAGGGTCACCTCAGTGGATTCAGGTGGCTGCCCTCACTCACCTTCACTTGCCTTTCAGCTCTCTGCCAGTTTTCAGTGGCAGGCATGTTCAGGGTCTCCCTGCTGGCTCCTGGAGCCCGGCATATGTTTGGCTTGTCACTGGCTGTGACAAATTATTAACTCTGCAGGGTAGATTATTGTCTTGCCTTAGTGTCACTGTGGGGGCCTTTGAGATGCTGCAGCTTGATAGGACCTTTGGAGGTCCTTCTCCTATAGGTCCAGGGAACAGAAGACTTGGCTGGCCTCCCCACACAGGGACTGACCGTCTTCTGAGGAGGAAGCACTTTGCAGAGGAGGGGAGGGAGAGCTACTCTCCCCATCTGGTTTCCTGATCTCACCAGGAACTTCTAGCAGCCAAAGTCCTTGAGGCACTGAGGTTCAGGTTTCAGGCAGTGCTGTGGCATTTAGGTGAAAGAAGCAGCCCGTGCACGTCTGTTTTAGGCCACTCCTCTGGGCTGCCTGAGGGCACCTTGCAACCAGTTGTGCAAGCTGTGTGCTGTGCAGAGTTAAGGGGCAACGATGATTCTAGGAAGGTTCCAAAGCCGTTCTGCTGAGGTGGCGTGTAGCGGGGGCTTTGGAGTAGACTTGGAGGTAGACAGAAGGGTTAGGGGATGAAAGATAGAAGGGTGTGGACACAGAGCAGGAGCCCAAGGTTGGCTGCCTTTCTGCCCTTGAGTGGTGATTTCTCCAGCACCAGAATGGTACCTGCACGTAGTGGACAAAATTCTTGCTTCCTCCATGTTGGTTGCTATAGAAACAGCCCAAAGAAGGCTGACAGCTAGTTGGTTGCTTTGGAGTCTAAATGTCACTTTTCATAGAAAAGGTGTGATTGAAAAATAGACTACTTAAGTTTTTAAAAATGTCTACAATAAAAGACACATTGCCATGTACTGCCCTTCACAATGCCCTCTACCCTTTTGAATCCATGCTCCTCATCCTTCTCTCCACCTTCTGATGCAGTTCTGCAGTTCCTCTTTGATGGTGTTTGGGTGCACTGGTGTGGCTGCCTCCATGTCCTGAGTTGACTCTAGATGCTGGCCTTTCATGATGGCTTGGCTTTGTGGAAGAGCTACAAGTCACATGGCCCCAGATCTACGGATAAGATGATGAGGACACAGGCTGAATTCCCACTGGGTGGCACTCCTCAGCACATTCACTGAATTTTAGATCACGTCTTGCAAGAACTCTCATGAAAGAGAACTTCCAGGACCGCTTCAGAAAGTCACAAGAAAGCTCAGCATATCTGATGCAAGGGGGATATGTGGCAACGTGTCTTTTGGTGCATGCATTTTTAAAAACTTCCAAATATTTGCCACATTTTTCTATCACCTTTTACACAACAAAGGTCACTGCCTAGTAATTTTCATCTTGTTCAACATTTCTAAGCAATCAGTGTTTATTAATAGGAAAACTGTGAGGCTGGTGGTTAGTGATATTATGAAACTGACCCATTTTTCTTTCAATGGCCTAGGACCCCTGTTTTGGATAACTTCCTTCCTCTCCTGGTGATTTACCCATCCCATGTCTCTGGCTTCTGAGGGTTGTCTCTTGATCCCTTTGAATAATTTCCCCCAGCCCCAACCAAGCAAAGTCTGTTCTCAGGAAAGGAGACTAATACAAAACCACTCACACCCTCAAGAATATTCACATGAGTATTATCCTTATCAGAAGAAAGACAGTTTAAGTCAAAGTTTTGAGGAAGATGGAACAGACATTTATTAAGTGCCTACTATGCTTTAAACATTATGTTATGCAAAAGATGCAATTCAGTTTTCAAAACAGCTCTACAAGGAAGCAGTTTGATAGTTTGATAGTCTGTGTACCAAGGAGTAAAAGGAGATCCTGGGGGTTTTAGCCTGAAGTGGTGTCTGGACTAAATGGCAAGACTTGTGGTTCATCAGAGTCCAGGACTGCATGGCAGAAACTAGGAACCAAGCAAGCGAGATTAGACCTTCCAGGATTTTCCCTCATTTTGGTGAGCACTATGCTGTAACCATTTTTAATACAGGTTGAGACTCTCCCATCTGAAGACACAAAATCTAGAGCGCTCTAAAATCTGAAACTTTTTGAGCTCTAACACAATGCTACAGATGAAAAATTCCATACCATGTAACTATTTCACACATAATTTTTTTTAAAATGTCATTCGAAGTTACCCGCAGGCTTATGTGTGTGAAGCATATATAAAACATAGGTGAGTTTCTTTTTTGGGCTCAGGTCCTTTCCCCATATAACACACAGCTCATTATGCATTTGCAAATATTCTAAAACTGCAAATACTTCTAGTCCCAAGTATTTCAAAATAAAAGATACATAAGCTTACATTGGGTTTCTATAGACTTGGTGCTTTCCGATTTCAATCAAGAAGTAAAATTTCAAAATAATCCTTAAAGAGACTTAACCCCAGCGTAACATGGTTGTACTCATTTTTTAAAAAAATCACTCAGATGCTGTGTAGACAATGGGTGGAGCCTGGAAATTGTTCTTTATAGGAAAGACGGAGAAGACATGAACTGACGTGGAAGCAGTGGACAAAACAAACACGAGACACGCCTAAGAGGTCGGCTTCTAGATGTCAGCGACTCCAAGGGCGCTTGGGACTTGCAGGATTAGAGCCATTTGGAGTACCGAGGTCACTGTCAATTCTCAGGCCCTCCCCTGCACCTACTGAATGAAAGTCCATGCTTTGCTAGTACCATCAATTGCTCTTCTGCCCTGAACAACTCAGAAGCATTGTTTCTGGGTCACTTGTGCAGCAGTGGGGATTGAAAGGAGATACAATGGATCTAACTCTGAATTCATGCATCACAAAATAGACTTTTAGAAGAATGTAAGTGAGATCTTGCTTGCCAAAGACCACTTGCTCCTTGATGTTTCTGAAGTCTTGAGGAGGGCTTTCTTGTCTCCTAGTGGCTAGATAAATTAGTAGTCATAATAGCATTGTTTTGTATTAAGGTTCCTTTGCCTGTCTCATATATACTGCTTATATTTTGCTTATGCCAGTACCCAGTACCACTTTCCCTGATTTTGAGGTATCCCACGGAGTTGTCTCCTTATTAGTCCTTTTTGTGACCCAGTGGCGGTGAACCCACGGCGTATGGTCTGCCGTGGACTGCTGTATCATTGAAAGCTCCCAAAGGTTCGCCATCAATGCGGCTGGCGTTCTTTCTGTCTCCCCCGACTCTTTCTTGTCCAATGTTTCACGCTCTCTGGACTTGATAAGGTTTGCTTAAATGTTGGTGGCTAACTGTGCTCAGACATTTTTATCTCCTCGAAGAAACATTTTAATGTGAACAGCGTTTGTCCCTTAATTTGAAGTCGGAGATTGGACTGTTTCAGGCATCCAGTCAATGAGAGTGCATTTAGAAGTACAAGAGTCTTTAGGGTCCCCCCACCAGAAATGATATTATGTCTCTAACTCTTCCTCACATACCTTGTGCTCCTCAATTTTCTTGTCTCACAGGACTGTATTCCTTCTTCATACCTGGGTCTGTTTCCACCTCCAGCTCTTCCTGCTTGGAATGCTATTTTCCAGCTCTCCTGTTGCCTCGGGCTGAGGTAGGTGCCCCACCTGGGTGGTCTCCTTGGGCACCCCTCCATCACAGTGAATTATCATGCCACATTAATTGTTGATTTACATGTCCCTCCACCCTGGGTTCTGTGTCTTTTCATCTTTACACCCTCAAAGCATAGCAGAGTGTCTAGCTCATACCAGAAGCAAATTAAATATTTGTTCAATGAGTCAATGAAAGAATGTGTGGCTGTGGACGAAGCTGACTTTGGGTGTAGGATGGATTTGGAGGCTGGAACTGTGGTGCATTTAGCAATAAGAGGTGGGATTGGAACTCTTGAACTCTAGACCTTCAGCAAGGTCAGGGAGCTACTCTGAATTCTCACAGAGGGTTTTGGAAACCTCTGAATTACTAGTAATATCCTAATGAGCCCTCTGGTAAATTGTAAGCTAGAACACTCCTCCCCACCTTACTTTATGGACAAGTATTGAAACCTGCCCTGTGCTATTCTGTCTAAAATGTTTGCGCAACACTGACTGTAAAGAGGGTTTGGTTACTTATTTTTCACCTTTATAGGTGTTTTGCTTGCAGTTGAAGAGATAGTTCTTTTAAGCTTTTTTATTTCTTATGTCCTGATAGACAGAGACAAGAGACTTCCTGTAGAAGACTGTAGCCTGTAGCATGAGTAGATGCCACCACCTTTGTTTGCTGAGGTAGTCTCAGACTTCAGACACTGCACTTTTTACAGTCTCAATACGATACTCCCAAGCAAATTCCATGACAATACAAGGAATGTCAAGAATATCAAAGCAAGAAAATACTTCTGTTGTAGCTTTAAACTTAGGGGACACATTCCTCCCTACCTTAAATAATCTGTCTACAGAAGAAGAAAACAAAGACAGATTCCGGGATGAAGACTCAATAGTGTGGGTGTCTGCATGAATGGACACAGGCAAACGTTTTTGTCATTGCTTCTCAATGATCCTTTGTTGCTGCAAACAGAGGCTATGATGTGATCCTGATTGGCAAGAGCCCCTGTGATCTGCCTTCCTTTCTCTCTGGTGATCCTCTGTACATAGTCTACTGATCACCTTTTCCTTCTCTTAATCCTTTCTGAAAACAGCCCTGAAATTTAGTTCTTACTCTTCACACCCCATTCACAGTCGCCATCTCTCGCACTTTTCACCCCTGTTTTTCCCAACACCACTGAAAAGGTGATTTCTATAGTTTATCTGGGAAAGTTACAGCTGGATCTGATAGTATCAAGCTGCACAGTGACACATCAGTTCTTTCTGGTTGTGACTCCTTTACTACATAAGGGCACGAAGATATCTACTTTGGAAAGGAATGCAAAATTTCTTTCCAGCCCTTTCTTTTCCATGCCATGTAACATTGCCCAGGTTATTCAAAATTGAAGGTGAGCCATCTGAATGGACTAGGTTTCTTGTTCCTGAGTACAAGGACTGTGCAAGATACTCTAATTTCCTACTCGGTCCATCCTAATTTGATAACCTGCACGTGGTCAAGATGAGATAATCCGAGCATGAGTGAAGAGCTAGAAATGAAGTTGCCTGAAAGAAGTGAGATGTTACTATGTTTTAGATGGGAAATTCTCCCTCAGGCACTCTTTTTAAAGTCTTAGTCCCCAGTGGAGCCTAGTGGGAGATCTGGCCATTGGGCAGGTGGCCTTGAAGGAGTTCAACTTCCTCTTCTCTCTCTTTGCTTCCTTCTTCCATATGAGTGGACTAGCTTCTTCTTTCCCCACCTGTGACTACCACGATGTGCTACCTCAACACAGACGCCAGTGCATGACGGCCATCTGACGGTGGATTCCAAAATAAATTCTTTTCTCAATAAGCTGATTATCACAGGTATTTTGATATAGAAATGAGTGGCTGATTGACACAGACACGCGGCCCCACTTTGCCTCTTTTCTAGTACTTCTTAGGGTTAGTTTCAACTTCATTCATGTTACCTTTGACAGAATCTTCACTGGAATTCTTCTGGTACTTGTTATATTTTTGTCAAGGATGATTTACACAAAGCAAAGTGTGATTAAAATTATTCATATTTGGGCTGGAGATTTAGCTCAGTGGTTCCAGTGCCTGTCTTGCAAGCGCAAGGGTCCGGGTTCGATCCCACAGTTATCCATATACAATACTGGGTGTGGAGACTCATGCCCAGCAGCAATCAGTACCACATACCATGGTGCCGGGCTTGGTGGCTCATGCTTGTAATCCCAGCACTTGGGAGGCAGAGGCAGGAGGATTGCTGTGATGTGAGTTTGAGGCTGAGCTCAGGGCCAGTCTGAACTACAAAGCTAGACCCTGTCTCAAAAAAAAAAAATTATTCATATTTCAATGCCTCTGTGTTACACATTTTGGATTAAAATGTAGGATTTATAGCCTGCATGGACTTGCATTACCACTGTCACTTAATACAGTTGAACAAAGCAGCTACCTATATGGAAGCAACCTACAGGTTATGCTATAATCATGGTAAAGCAATCATTCTTAACTTCATTATTCTATATTTGTGTGGTCCTTTCATTATGGAATAATCAAAGGACAAATGAACAAGTTAAATGCCATTCCCAAATTAAAAATGCATTAATCATGTATTAGTGACCCTGCAGAATGAACACACATATATGTACTAGGAATGACTTTGTTCTTGGTATCTGTGGAGGATGTGGCTCCCCCACAGGTATCAACATTGGTGAGTGAACAAGCTCTTTATATAAATGACATAGTGTTTATGTGAAACCTACATACATCCTTTGTTACACTTTAAAACATCTATAGAAGGGGCAGAGAATTTAGGTCAGTGGTTCTGGTGCCTTTCTCACCAGTATAAAGTCTTGAGTTTGATCCCCACATAAAGTCATCTGTTGACTACTTATAATACCTTGAATACTTATAATACCTTGTACAATATAAATGATGTGCAAACAGTTGTTATGCTTAATTATTTAGAGAATAATTACAAGAAAAAAGTACATGTTCAGTACAGACCTAGTCCTAGGGCTAGATGAATTCATAGGTAAGGAATTAACCAATATGGAGGGCTGACTTTGTTTTATTTTATTTTGAAGAAATTGCAAGGGTCATACTATGCTTTTAAAATCTCACGTGTCAGAGAACATCTTTTCTTGGTCTGTTTGACCCCAGTTCCCTCTCTGGTGCACATGTGTCTGTGGGTTGTTTTCGCTGTCTGAAAGATGACAAATTGTCTACTCCAGTGACATAAATTATCTGAACAATTACCTGGAGACATTCTTGGCAGACAGTGCTGTGTCGGTTCTGTGCTCTGTCTTTTGCTGCCGTGAGAACACCATGTTCCCTTGGGAGCCTGGCGAGGCCTGGCAAGACCGTATTATTTTCACATGCACGGTCCATTGCTTCAATACCTGAGAGGCAGGGTTGACCCTCCTACTGTCTGTCGCAGGGTGAACCAGACCTTGTGACCACCCTTTAGTTCTGCTATTTTGCCTCCACTAATGTTCAGGATTTGACATTGTAGGGGAACAGGATCACCAATCTTGTGTTTGCACAATTCTGAAATAAATGCCATCCTTGGAGGGCAAGGATTTTATGGGTTCTAGACTGTGATCAGATCCCATGTGAAGAATTCTCATTCTGCCTGGCTTGGTTGACATATATACAAATAAGATAGAAACATAGTTACTAACCAGTGTAGTTTTAACCTTGTAAAGAAAGGCAGTCATCTGCTGTTTAAGTTTTGGTGCTGTTATAGTCTGACAGGTCCCACATAGGAGGGTCTAGTACTTTCTTTTATTAGTGCTAAATCAGGAATGGTCAAATGTATCCACACATGGTCTCAGCCAAACCTTTCTGGACTTCCAATCCTTACACCTGGTCAGGAAGTGGTGGCTTCACCAGTTTTTCCAAATGCACTCCCATTGTCTCTTTCACATTTATCTTGGAAGGCATAAGTTCATTAACCATGTCTAGAAGGTCACAAGTGCAAGTAGATAAATTGTCTTAGTTTTACTTGTACTCATTCCAAGTGTCTTAGGGCAGGCAGTGGAATCAGACTCCCCATCCTTTTCTTCTGCACCATCAAGTTATTCTAGATGTTCATGACTTTGCCCATATACTGGATATTTAACCCACCTGTGCCAAACAGAACAGGGAGCTAGTCATGAGTGTCCCCTGGGTATCCTTCACATCCTCTTGCTCATGGTCATGACTGCCAACCACCCCAAAGTGTTCCCATGGAGTGTGGCAGCAACTCCATCTCGGCTACTCACCTCCATCCCGCTTTCCCCTCTGTCTTTCACACTGCTCACAGGACAGCAGTTCAAAGTGCTCTTTGCAGTGCACTGAATAATTTCAATCAAAAAATATGTCAGTTAAGTTCCATTATTTCCCTCTTATTTCATCCCAAGATGCCCTGATTTCTAACTCAGTGACCGTACACTTCTCTTCACAAGCATGTCTAGATTCCTGCCTTTGTATCATCTTTGCTTAATTATTTTTTTCTTGAGTCTAGAGTGTTTGAGATGTTTGGGCAGGCAGAGAACTCTTCTAGATTCTGCCTTCAGTCTAGTGGCACCACAGCCAGCCGACCAAACCTTTAACGTGGGTTTTGTGAGACATTTCAGATTCACCCTGTACAAAGCTCCTGTTCATCTCACTCTTTCACTCTCTGCTGCCCTCTGTGAGATTTCATTCTGTTGAAATTTAAGTCAGTAGTAAGTGACTTCTCACTCAACGATTTTTAAAAAATAATTCTTCACTGGGCCGGGGATTTAGCTCAGTGATTCAGCGCCTGTCTTGCAAGTGCAAGGGCCCAGGTTCGATCCTCAGTTAACCACATACAATACTGGGCGTGAAGACTCATGCCCAGCACCAATCAGTACCACATACCACAGTGCCAGGCATGGTGGCTCACGCCTGTAATCCCAGCACTCGGGAGGCAGAGGCAGGAGGATTGCTGTGATGTGAGTTGGATGCTGAGCTCAGGGCCAGCCTGAACTACAAAGCGAAACCCTGTCTCAAAAAACCTTAAAAATAATAATAATAATAATAATTCTTCACAAAGAACTTTCCGTGATTTGGAATGCAGCTCAATCAAACTTCCCCTCCTCTATCTGCATGATATAACCACAAATGTCCTGTTTCCCTTCAGCACTGTGTTCTTAACCACAGCAGTAGGAGCCTGAGTGAGGGAGACAAACCCCAGACTGCCCTCAGGAGCTAGTGCAGAGGAGGTAAGAGGACTAAGATCGTGACATAAAGGAAGATTAGCCACATTTTCCAGAGGAATAAGAGAAATATATGTGAGAGTCTCACAAAAAAAAGGAGCTGAAACAAACATTGCAGGACACCCAATTACAAAAGAAAGAAGAGAATTGCACCCAATTATTTACTTTGTACAAGGATGGGTTCCATAATGCAATTAGAAAATAACATGCTAAGCATCGAAGATAGAGCATTTGTTGAATTTTGCTGACTTCTTATATCCTCCCAAATGATGAGGACCAGCCTTCTGGGGGCCTGGAAGTAACTTACTTCTTATCTGAGTCGTGATTACATACTTGTGTACTGGTGCAAAAATCTGTCACACTGTACCTAGGTATTCATCAATGAAAAAGAGCTTTTATTATAAACAAAAAAGAAAAAATGGTAAGAAAAGTAAAAAGATGGCTTTGGGCATGCTCTGTTCTTCACAAGAAATTCCTCAAAATCAAGTCAGCCAAGATCAAAGTCGGAGCTTGTGCGTGTGTGTATGTGTGTGTGTGAGTGTGTGGGTGTGAGTGTGTGCGTGTGTGTGCATACACTTGTGCTCATGAAGCACTTATGAAGTCATCTGAATAGATCCTTGCCTCCAGGCCTGTGAGCCTTGGGTGAGTAGGCAATTTTTCAAATGCTGAGAAGATGGTATAGAGAGTCCATAAACTGGCTGGAGCATTAAAAAAAAAAAAAAAGTACATGAATACCCACTTTTAGACATTCCAGTTCAGTTGGTTTGGGATGGAGTCATGGATTGGTATTTTTAAAAAATATCCCAGCTATTTTAAAGCATAGCAGAAAAATACAAGCACAATCCTTAGTGAGTCCCATCCTGTCCACAGCGAGTTAAAGATGTGGAACTTCACAGCCTTGAAACAATTTACCCAAGGCGGAGTTCCTGGTTGCTTAACCCTTGCCTGCTAAGAAGGGCTGCCCTGCGGTCAGGACAGAGAAAGTGGTCAGATGTGTTGATTCCAAACTTTTAGTATGTTCCACTTCATCTCCCCGAAATAGAGACATCGGTATTAGCAAGAGCTTTTGAAATAAAAATTACAGCAATTGCTTTAATCTAAATGTTAACTCTTTCGAGCAACCTCGCTGACTGGAAATACCAGAAATAATCAAAAAGCAAAGAGTTTAGCCTTGCAATTTTTTTTTTTTTTTTAAGACAGGATCAGGCTTGGTAGTTCAGGCTGGTCTTGAACTCAGCCTCAAACTCAGCAATCCTCCTGCCTTTGCCTCCCCAGTGCTGAGATTACAGGCACAAGTCACGACGCCAGGCACTGTAGTATGTGGCTACCAGGAAACTGAACCTGGGACCTTGCGTTTGGAAGGCAGGCACCAGAACCACTGAGCTAAATCCCCAGCCCACCCTCACACTTTTTTGTTGCTATGCTGCACCATGCTGATGGCCCACCCAGTCTTCACCCGCTGACCCTCTCTCACTAGCCTGTCCCTGTGTACCCAGGGATCAAATCTGCCAGCTGAGTCAGCACATTTCTCTTGACAGACTTTTGAGTATCACTTTGGAAGATTACACTAAAAAGTAATAATTCAAGAAACAAGAAAAAAATTAAACAAAAAAGATTAACAAAGAACCAAATGTCTCTAATTTGCAGAGATTTTGCGAAGCTTACTGAAAACCTCCAGCAATGTATGAGTGACACATGTCACTGAAGGACTCTACAATGGCTACTTGAAATCTGTGAGGAAAATTGAGGATATTGAATAAAATGTCTGTTTTAATGGGCCCACTCCTATTCACAGGGGATGTATTATTGCTATCACCATTGAAAAGCAACAACTTTCTCAGAAATCCTCTATCCAGCTGGATGGAATATAACCCCTGTGCCTTCTGCTTTTGATGATTTCCTTCTTCAAAGGTAATGAGGGCAATTTCTGCATTCAGCAGTGAGTGCGTTTTTTCTTAATTGTATATTTTTGTCTGGATAGTCATGTATGTTTTAGCTAAAGGGGCATTATTTTGCTGTAGTTGTTATTTTTTTTTTAACCAAGGGTCCACAGTGTATTGACATTGAAAATGATGACACACCAATCAGTGTCTGTGTCAGTGTGCTTGGATAATAACATAGAGATGAGAGCTTGGCTTAGAGGAGGCTTAATCTTACCGCAGGGCTCAAAATAGACGGGGAGTGCTGTGTTGATGATGAATAGTGCTGCCTAGGGCCCCAGTCTCATGAAGAAGGGGTGGCAGGGACAGTTTTTCTCTAGACATGCTCATTTTTGCTTCCTGACTTGCAGGAACAGTAGTTTCATTTTCCTTTCCAAAATTAGGCTCCTTACTCATACTGTCCACCATTTTCCACTCATCCTATGTCCCCATACACTAGATACCTCACTTAGCTCTTTTCTTTCTTTTTCTGTGGTGTGAGTCCAAGGCCTTTACACTGAGCTACCTTCACAGTCCTTTTTATTCTTAATTTTGACCCAGGATTTTGCTAAGTTGCCCAGGAGGATATGTGACTCTCCTGCCTCAGCCTTCCAGGGGGCTGAGATGACAGGGCTGTGCCAGCACACCAGGCTCAGTCATATCCTGTCTTCATATTCTTCAGTTCTTTCCTCCAGGAAAACATTAACAGCTTACTTTCTTTTGAAGAAAAAGAAAACTAACAACAGTTGTCCAGGCTGTGCTTGAGTTTGCCATCCTCCTGCCTCAGCCTCCTAGGGTGCTGGGATTACAGGCCTGTACCATCATGTCCTGCTGAGCTTTCATGTGTTTGATCTCATTTGCTTTCCAATATATACTCACATTGTTATGTCTTTGAGTTTCCTGCCTCCCTGGCTGCCAGAAGTTTACTCTTTGACATTCTCTTTCCTCTTGGCATCTTAGTGATGTCATCATGCTGCTCATCACTCAGACCTTCTTTATCAGCACTCTTCTCCTCTCCCCTTTTACTCTTACTTCTTGTCTTTTTGTGGTACCAAGGACTGAACTCATGACCTTGGACTTGTGAGGCAGGCAGCGCTTCCACTGAGCTAACTTCCTGGCCCCACCTCTTACTCTTGGTTTTACTTTGGCTTTATTACATACTTTCCATAGTAGAACTGATTCAAATCTGAGCATTTCAACTGTCCAGTCTTGGTAGAATGTCTTTAGCCTCAATGTGCTTCTGCCTCCATAAGGGCTAATTCCACTGCCTTAATCATCATGAAAATGGTTTCGTTGGAATGACCCTCTGCTTCCTACCTGATTCTAGAGGGCCTGCCTGTTGTGTCAGCACTTCATCTCAATAGCCTTGTCTTGCTAAATACTGCGCTCTTTCATCCAGGCTCAAAACACATGAGTCATCTTGCTCCTTACTCTTACTTGACCTGTGTAATCAATTAATGACCTGTTGATTATTCACCTTTCTAAAATCTTCTCCTTTTCCTCTGTTCATCTTTATCTCACCTTTCACAGGTGTGAGCAGATTTAGGCTTTTATCACATTTTGCTGATAACAGTCTAGTAACCTCCTTGCTAAGCCTTCTATTGCTGGACTCCTACCCATTATTACTTTTTGGATGACACATCTAAGTTGTTTTTGTACATGGTCACGTGTAGAACATTTCTCTGTCTGGTGGCAAACAGACTAAAGCTTAAACCAAGTGGTCACGTTTGAGAGATATAGTATACGTTTTCACATCTGTCCCATCCCATTCACCCAAGAAATGCAGTCATATAGGAAAGCTCTGGTCAGTGACAGACACTTTGGCCCCAAATGACATTGGGTTACAATGGAGCTGCAAAGATCTCTTGCCTAGCAATGTCTTAGCTGCCAGTGTGCTGCAGTGTCACTCACACGTGAGTGGCAATGCTATAGAAGACAAACCAAGTGCACTGTGGGTGCCAGAAAGGCATGGCACATACAGTTCTGTATAGTTCTCAAGACTTGATAAAAATATCACTGGCTATGGTACTGATTTATGTATTTACTGTGTTCTACTTCTTTTCATTATTTTAGGCTGTGCTTGTACTTTGGAAAAACAGTTTATAGTAAATCAGTCGTGTGGTGCTACCATTCGTCTGGAGTACGCCACTTCTTCTGATTGCACATTTTCTCTTCTTTTTGATTTAAGCTTGTGCTGTTTTGCTCATCATGATTCATGGAGCAACAAAATACCAGGCGCACACGCACACACACACACACACACACACACACACACATACACACACAGAGTGGTGCATGCATGCACCACATGGCCTAGATGTGTGGAGGTTACATGGCTTGGATTCATGCGCTCATGCCCTGTGAGGTTTGCTCACTGATGAAATCGCCCACTGACTCCCTTTTCAGATGCTTCTGCTTCAATCAGCTGTAAAGTCACCCGGCTCCGTGAGCTGGTGGAGCCCACGTGTGAACAGAGCGCAGACTGTGAGCACAAACTGCTTTGTGGTTCCTCATGGGAAAATGAGCATAAGGGGGAAGGGCAGAGCAAGCCCGGGGCACAGTGGATGGGAGCTGTGTTGCCAAATTGCAGACCTTTTACTGGTTTCAATCTAAGCGTCATTTCTCCCAGGGATCAGCCAAGAATTCTTATGTTCGATGAGTCCTGTTAGCAGCAGACACCAAGACAAGGTAATGTGGAGGTTTATAGGAGGAAACATCTGTGGAGGCTAAGGGAGGGAGTGGGGAATGCACATCTGACCCCTGGCAAGGGGAGAAAAAAAGAAGAACCCTTGGGTGGTGACTCTAAGACTCCAGAGCAGTTGCAGGAGAGCTTTGGCCAGGTGACAGGAGTCCTGGAGCCCAAGTCACCCGTGGGAAGAGCCCTGCATCTCACAGCAGTGACATCTGTGCTTAGCTGTGGGAAGAAGAGTCTGCAGGAGGTGTGGCTTCCGAGGACCAGTCGTGGGCCCCGGGTTAGCTGTGGGGCCAGCGCTTTACTGTGTCCCTTGCAGCAGGAGAGCTCAGCAGGGCTCAGCCACTACATTTCTCTGCCCGAAAATAGCCAGAAAACACAACTGACATTTGTTTAAATCAATAGTTAAAGGGCGGATAGTAAATCTTTTAGGCTTGGAGACCCCACAAGAGCTGACATGGTGTAAACAGACAGTCATGTCTGTGTTCCAATAAAAACTTTATCTACAACAGGAGGAGTGAACACGTTTTACCTGAGACACATAGTTTGCTGACATCTGATTTTAGGGACCAAGGTGATATTTTCTTTATATCATTTCCTTATATGATTTCCAAGATATCAAAAGGCAATTGAATGGAGCTATTTCAATGGATTCACATGACTTTTTTCATCTTCTAATTTATTCTCAGCAATTTTAAAGAAAGAACTGACTTCTCTGATCCCTGGTCTACAAGTAGGAGGACAAATTATGTTCCCCAGTCCTTTACCATTAATTAATTATCAATCAATCAATCAATCAATCAAGTGTTTGTCAAAAGGCTATTACAAACCAGGTATTTTTTGAGCTATTCTTGTAGTTAATAAAGCAGAACAGTATCTTTGTCCAAATGGTGCTGGCAACATAGAGGAGGAAATGTACATTAAATAAAATAAATATATCAACTAAAAGATTATGAACAACACTGCATAGGAAATAAAGCCAGATGTAGTATGGGTTGTCTCAGGGGGTGGTAGAAAAAGATTGCATTCTAAATAAGATGGGTCAGAAAAGCTGTCTCTAACAAAATAATATTTGAATAAAATCAACATGGTGATAAGAAAGAAAACCATGTAGAAACATTGGGCAGATGTTCCTGGAGCAGAGAACAACCGTCAAGCGCAAGGAGGTCTGTGTGTCTGGAGCAGAATGCGATAAGGGGTCAAGGAGTTTAGCTCCAGGTGCCATGTGTTGCCACACTTTGGACCCAGGTGCACTGTGGCTTCTACTCTGAGTGTGTGTGTGGGGGGGGCCACATGAGGACCCTCATGGCCCCAGGAGGAACTTAACTCTGAAGAAGTTGTTCTCTGGGAGAGAGAACCTCCCCCGGGAGAGAACCTCCCAGCTTTATCAGGAGACCAGGAGACTGGCCTTTCTTTCCACTCCCTTCTCCCTATGCCTGGGTCAGGCCAAGCTGCCTGCATGTGTGCACCTGTAGAGACGAGCCACGGTCTGGACTCTGAGATAATGTTATCTTATCTTATCAATTTTGGATGACAATCTTCTTGGAGTGTGTTCCTTCAGCTTTCTAGACTTGGCCACCTCATGCATGTATGTGACTGGGTGTTTCTGAGTGTTCCTTTGCTTGGGTCACCGTGACAAAGTAATCCAGACTGGTGGCTTCGACAGACAAAACTGATTTCTTCACAATTGTGGAGGAGAAAATTCCAAGGTCAAGGCTGTAGCAGGGTTGGTTTTTTCTACTGTCTCTTTCCTTGGCTTGGAGGATAGCTCCTTCTCTCTGTGACCTCACATGGTCCCGCTTTGTGCAATCTGTATCCTGACTCCTCTTCTTACAAGGGTGCCAGGAAAAGTAGCTTTGGGGCCAGGCTCCTGTCTTCATTTCATCTTAATTACCATTTTAAAGTTTATCTCCAAAGTACTCATAGAGATTAGGACCCAATATGTGAATTTTTAGAAGGGTACATTTCAATCATAACTGTAATTACATGTCTATAACTATAATTACATTATCACCATCTTGATTTTTGATTTTATTCAAATATTATATATTATATATCCATGTGGATGTGTAGATGTAAACACACTATGTATAAAAATAAAGCACATCGAAAAGTAAAAATATTATTTATATTAGGTATATTCCATGTGTACTTTTTGGGCACACACACTGTGCCCACTTGATTCTGAGATGCCGTCCATTTGTGGTGAAGCCTCTTCCTGTCTCAGCTGCCAGCTCCTTAGTGCTGTGCAAAGCCACCACTTGCTACTGTAAACCTCACATTTCTCTGCTGATCCAAGGTCTCGAGTTGGGATTAGTTAATCTTTTGCTCATTGTTCTGCAGAGCAGCCTCCCTTAACCCACCAACCTCTCCATGCCTATTCAATGGGAGCCTATGGGAGGTGCCCAGCTCCAGGGGAAAGGGCTATAGCACAGGGCCTAGCAGCACAATCGCCTGGACAAAGGCCTCTTGGGTGGAGCCACAGAGGGTGAGCAGGTCCACACCCCTCCCCCCAGACCCCACACCCCCACATTGAATTATTTTGGCAGCAAGAAGGGAAAGGGACCACAGCAGGGATCTCTCCTGGGTGGATTTCTGTTTAGGCTGAGGAAGCGAGGATTCAGCCAAAGACCCAGAAAAAAGCCCTTGCTTCTGGGTTAAAGATAAACTGAAAAGGTATTTTAAGAGCTGGTTGTTGGCCCACTGGGAACAATAGATAAGTTAAAGGCCTGGGGATTAAGCCAATTTCATCTCAGACTAATTTTGTTAGGAAACTATAAATGACATAAACACTGGCAGCAGCTGTGCAGTTGAAAAGAAGTCTTCGAGACAGTCTTGACTTTTTCTTCAGGGTATGGCCCAAACGGGCAAAGGCAGCTGCTTTTTTCTCTATGGCAACCCAGCCACTCATTTGAGAGTCCTTCTCTACCTGTCAGTTACAGATTGGTCAGCTTTTGGAAATCAAGTGTAGGCCCTGATTGACCTGGGCCCTTGCTTCTCAGGGCAGCAAGTGTGGGCTGCCAGCAGGGTCTCCTGGGAGCTGTGGTGAGAAATGAGAAAACCAGTGGCAGCTCAGCAGGGGGCGTAGCCAGACAGGGGTGGAGTGGGGACGGGGCAGGAAGGTTGTGTGGGGCCTTGTTGACTATGGAAAGATTTGGGCCATTAGGAGGGTTTTAAGCAGAAGAACATGATCAGTCTTGCTGTTTCATGTGTGTATATTATAGGAGTTAGATCATGTAGCATGTTATTGAAATAAGGTAATCAATGAGACTTCTAAAAGGATGATAAAAGTGGAAAGAAATTCTCAGACACATTCAATGTATATATTCACAATAATTCTCAAGAAATTTAATGCACAGTTAGACATCCTGGGGTTGGAACATAAGACAAAGAAAAGCTAGAGCGCCAGTCCAACTTCTTCAACCTGAGCAATTGCAAAAGGTTCGTTGCTGTTTACTGAGACTGGGACAAAGAACAAATTTGAGGGGGAAATTGGGCAGCTGAATTTAGACATACTAAGTTCAGTTTGCTTAGCTGAAGTCTGAATAAAGATATAAAAAAAAGAAGAGGAAGTGGACTGTCAAAGTTCAGAGGAGGTGTTTAGTGGAACAAAATCGGATGAGACCACCCGGAGGGAGAGTGAGTTTGAGCCAAGAGACAAGAGTTTGAGTTACTCAAAAATTGAAAGACAGATCAGATGAGAAGGAAATAGCAAGGGAGATCAGGAATTTCTCCAAAAGATAGATGAAGACCTAGGAGTTCCGGGAGCCAAAGGAAGAGAATGCTTCTGATAGTCTGAACAAGGTGAAGATTGAGAGCTAGTCAGTGTAATGATAATGAAGTAACTGTGATTTTTTTTTTTTTTTTTTGAGACAGGGTCTCACTTTGTAGTTCAGGCTGGCCCTGAGCTCAGCCTCCAACTCACATCACAGCAATCCTCCTGCCTCTGCCTCCCGAGTGCTGGGATTATAGGCGTAAGCCACCATGCCCGGCACTATGGTATGTGGTACTGATTGATGCTGGGCATGAGTCTCCATGCCCAGTATTGTATGTGGTTATGGAGGGATCGAACCCAGGTCCTTGGGCTTGCAAGACAGGTGCCAGAACCACTAAACTAACTCCCCGGCCCGAAGTAACTGTGATTTTGACAGGACAGTGTTGTGATTTTGATAGTGTTGTAACACACAATGCTGGAAACAAAAACCAGATCACAGTTGGCTCAGATGAGTGGAAGGAGGAGAAGTGGAGATGATGAGGATAGAGCAGCCTTTTGGAGTTCCTTTGAGTAGTTTTGCTCTCAAGAGAAGCACAAGAATTAAGTGGCTGGAGGAGATATGGCAGGCAAACCAGGGAGGAACCAGTAGGGGTGTTCTAGCAGATCCACGTGCTGATAGGAATCCTACCGTGAGGATGTAAGAGGGAGAGGATGGAGCCTGGGCCATAAACAAGAATGAGGTCTACAGCTTGAATGCTCAGGTTGGCTTGGTTAGCAGCAGTAGCAGCTCACCTGTAGCCACATAGAGGAAGCCGAATGGATGGATGGGCCCAGGGGCCAACAGTCAAGGAAGTGCTGCTTTGAAAAGATCAAACAGGAAGAGAAGTATCACCTTAGGGAGATGAAGAGGGGAGATCAAACCTGTGAGGAGAAAGAAGATAAGAAATAAACCACCAGGCAGTAGGAGAGGAATGGACTCTGCTTAGCAGAAAAAGCCTGAGTGCTCATCAACTGTCCTAGTAGCATTCAGATCCACGTGAGGCTGGTGGTTCTGAGATGAACATGGAAGCTAGCAGCACATACATGTGCTTCCTTTGGTCTCTTTAATATTCTCAGAGCTGATATGGATTCAATCAAGAGCTACATCTCAGACTGTACACATGTATGGTACCACAGGGACCTTGCCACTGGAGAAACTGCCTTCCATTTCCTTAAGACACTGACAGAACAAGCACACCAGATAAGAATGGTTTACATCATGAAAACTGTTCACTCCCAAAGATTGTGCTATTTCCCTGATACTCATTTCACAGTAGATGTTAGTGCTCCTATTCTCAAAAGCATTTATATCTGAGGAAATGGCATATTGTCCTAGATTCTTTAGCTCATGTAGTTCTTCAGCTCGGCTTAGACGCAGGGTTTAAGGATTTTTACAGGGCATACAAGGAGGGGTCTTTAGTGCCTACCTATGAGAATGGAAAGCCTCTAACTGGATGGCTGTTTATTCTGTTTCATCAGTAGTTTCTTTAAAAGGCTGATGTGGTTTAAAAGACTGTTTTTAGGCCTCATGGTGTCTCTTCTGTGCCAGGATGTTACTTATTTTATTACTAAGAATTGAAACCTTTGGTTTTTCCCAAGAGGTTGTGGAAGTTCTTAAAGAGAGAATTGTGACACCTTCGTTTCCTTTCTAGTTCCTTCCTCCATGAGGCCCATTTACATTATTACTCAACTTCATGACTTTATATAGAAGCCTAAAAGGTCCAAGGTCTGGCTAGGAAGTGAATCGACTTCTCTTGGAATCTTTTGTAACCTTCTGTGGTGAGTGCTGGGGTTGCCCAGTGTGTTTCAATTCTCCTGGGCCCTTGGTGGGCAACGGGCAGCTGATGGTGCCTGTGGCCATAAGTGGCCCTTGACGGGGAAGTTGTGACTGCGTTGTGCTCTTCACTGGCTCCCATCTTGGCTGACTATTTCTCGCAATTCACAGGCACAGGAAGTACCCGGGGGCTTCCCCAGAGACTCTTGTGCATGGCTCCCATGGGATCACACCCTGTACCCTCACACTTCTCTTCTCTCAAGTATCCCCTGATGATGCCACAGGAGGGACGTTCTGTCCCAAGATCATTAGTCAGGAATGTTATCAGACTGCCCCTAAAGGTCCTCCTCAGTGTGGGCAAAGAAATTTGAAAATCAGACTCTCTTTTCCTGAGTCTTACTCAAGATTATTTCCCCACCAATATCAAGCTATTAGAGAGATGATTCCTTAGAATCTCAATGAATTCGCAAAATGCCCCAAACAATGGATTGAAGTGAATGGCTCTGAAGTAGTTATACTTGAATTCATTTCTCCAAATGGATCATACTTTGGCTTCATCCTGCTGGAGACCACAACCCTTCACTAAATCAGAGAAAAGTAGCATCCATGCTTGCTTAAAGCCTCCTTGTGCACATCTATGGGTTAAATAATCAAACTATAACCATACTTATGACCTACCTACTTTGGGTCAGGCACTGTAAGTGGCTCCCAAATTTCCCTGCAATTTTAGGATTCATTGAGAATTGAGAGAAATCTTGACATCTAAGTTATAGTCTATACTGAATATATCTCTGGATGGCACCTAGGCAGCAGGACTTCTTAAAGCTCCCCAGGGGAATTCTATGTACAGTCAATGTCAGGAAGCAGGTTCATCAGGGAATTAATTCACTGGTGAGATCAAAACCTGGTGACATGATGGATGCGATGGACAGAGGAGATGGGGCTCGGATGAAGGAAGTAGCTCAGGGAGCACGATCTGGGGACAGTATCTGGCCCCAGCCCTTTCTTCTTAGCCCTTTCTTCCTTGTTTTCTTGTTCCTCACTGCCCAGAGGTGAGCGGCTCTCCTTCACCACCTCTTCCTTCCATGACATTCTGATTTGCCACAGGCTTCAAATCACTGGATGCAGCTGAGAGTGGACTGAAACCTCTAGAGCTGTGAGCCGGAAGACATTTTTTGTCCTCTACGTCAATGTTGGCAGATATTTCGTCACTGTGACCAAAACACACTGAACACCTTTGGAAAAAGCCCAAATGCCTATCAACTGGATGTGGGATAAAGATTAAAAAAATAAAATAAAATGGAGTATTACTCAACCACAAAGAATGATATATTAGAGACATTTACAGCTAAATGGATGCACATTGAGGCCATAGTCATACCTGAAATAAGTAGGACCCAGATGTGTAAATGTAATATCATTTCTCTAGTGTGAGAAACTGAAGGTAGAAATGAGGTCCAGACTACGATAGATGCTATAAATTAGGAAGAAAAAAGGAAAAGTGGAACTAGGGGAGAGAGGAGAAGGCAAAGGATGGAAAACAGCTTTGATGATAAAAAGGAAAAAAAAAAACAGAAACAAAGCTTATACATATATAGAGGATGGGGGTTGAAGGAAGGACAGGTGAATGGGAAAAAATAAGAATCAAGATACATCATGTACAGGTTCAAATTCTCAATGATGAGTGTGATCATAATGCATTCCTGAAATGTACCAACAAACTCAATTTGTTAAAATATAAGAGTCACGTGGATATCTTGTTCAGGTGCAAGTTTTAATTAAGTAGATATGAGCTGGGTTTGGGAGCATACATTTTTCTAGGACTTTTGGGGAACAGGAATGTGATGGTGTTGGCCTGTAGACCACACTTTGAAGAATAAGCAGTAAAATCCCTTTACTCCTCCCCCAGGAACTTAACATGGGCTATTTATTTTTTCCCTGGAGTGATCTCCCTTGAACTCCTCATTAAATATGCTTTTGGGTTTCACCTAATCACCCCATAAAGAGTAATCTCTACTCCTTTTCTCTGTATTTCTCCATCATCACATTTTTACCTTATTTCCTAAAATTATGACAACAAATAATTTTTGTTTGTTTTCTCATGTTTCTCAATAATTTCACCCTCTAGTGCAAGTGCAAAGAGGTCTGGAATCACATCTGTCATCTATGCAAGTTATATTAACCACTAGCCCAATACCAAGTGGGAATAGGATAGGTGCTTGTTAAGAAGATGACAGTCATGGAGGCTGCTTAGTTTAGATTTTTGTTACATGAGTTAAGAAACAAAGCTGACAGAAGAGAGAGGCTCTGATAATTTCTTACCAGCTTCTTTCTCCAAAATTACCTTTGACTGAAGAAGTATGATATAGGCTCCCAGATTCAGAACTATTCCTAGAAAAAGAGCTTAGAGCCCAGAAGGGGATTGGTGGCATTGCCTGAGCACTTGCTGTGGCCTCTAAAAGGGTGAAGCATCGAGCTTTCAGTACTGTCGTCTCAGGTCACTATAGCTCTCTAAGGTAGCGACCAAGGTAAATTATCAACAGAGAAATGCCATAAACGTCTCGGAAATGGTGGTAACCTTGAAGCTTGTTCATTACTGACCTGATATCGTATCAGAGGCCTTGATTCATCAAGGGCAGCATCTTGTCCTTTGCCAAGTGTAAGGCTTGGATGATAAACACACAGAGTCTTGTTGAACCCCTCACTTTAAATATGCACACACAATGTTGTATTGATTTTGCTTAATCAGTACAGAGGTCAGAGATAGTCCCAGGTGTTGTGGCTTCTGAGGAAAGATCATGAAAGGTCTAAGAGTAGTAGGATAAAGAGAAGAAATTCAAAATATATCAAGTCTCCAAAAGGCCCAGAGTAGAAGTGATACTATTGGGTCCCTTCCTGTTGAGGGAGGTTGATTTCCCAGTCAGTGGACAGCTGAAGGATGGGCAGGGAGAGGCACAGTAGGGTAGGACTGAATGTCTGTCTGTTCATAGCTCTGAACACCTTGAGGCTTCAGTCTACCCCACTGTACTAGTGCCTTCTTCTTCAATTTAGTACAAGGGATTAATTATGTGGTTTTAAATTTTTCTAAGTTGTAAGCAACTGAACTGCAATCCTGTCTCAGGTATAGACATTATGCAGATGATTAATTTCATCTTTTCTGTAAGCATTTATTTAGTTTTCATTGTGAAAAATTGGCTATTACCACTGAGTTTCCTCTGATGCCAAGAATGCCCCTAGGCTGTGTATGTTGGTGGGTGTGGGGCAGGGCTACCTCTTTCTCCACTTATTATAGAACAATAAATAGGAAAATAGCCAAAAGGCACAGTGGTATTTTGGGACAGGGCACCCACCATCTTTGCATTTGGTGCCAGAGCATTATTTATTCTTATCTATGTGTGGAAAAGGAAACTTTCAGTCAATTACCCATGTCTTGCTCACATTTCTAATGTCTGGAACTCTCTACAATGTCTGAGCTGAGATACTCTGCCTGTTTGAAGCCTGCAGAAAATCTAATCAAATGTACACAGCCAAATGAATAGATGGGAGCCAGGGATGTCTCCTCGATTTGTCCCTTTGCCAGTTAATTCCAATCCCGAGAGACAGAAATGAAGTCTCTCCTGTTGTGAGCTCCAGGATAATATTTGAGGAGTTGGATTAGAGCACAGTTCTGATAAAGTTAAGGATGTCGTTATGAGAAATGATAGAATCCACAAGATCTTAGCACAGGGTATAACCTGGGTGATCTTTTCATTTGTTATGGTTTGTGTTTAGATGTTCCCCAAAGCATCCTGTGAATGAGGTGGGGCTGTTCTGGAGGTGGCTGAATCTAGAGTACATGATGGATTATGGTGGGGCTAAACCCAAGGGCACTAGGATTAAGGGTTTGAGTGCTACTTACCACAAATAGTCTGAATGAGATAAAGGAGACAGAAAGATATTTTTTAAGGTCCCGTCCTGCTTTGCTGCAGTCTGTCTATCCCTCTGTCACCGTGCCTTGGGGTCAGCTGATTATGGACTCAAACTCCTCAAACTGTAAGCCAAATAAACCTTTCCCCCTTTAACTTTGAATAGTGAATATTTTGCCTCAGCAATAAGAGAAAAGCAATTAAATCATCACCTAACTCAAGCCTTCTAGGAAAGCAACCTTTTGTATTCTATATAGGTTGGAGGGCTTAGGTCTTTGATAAGACTTGTTCTTTTGTGGATTTTGATTATACAGGGAATCTTCTTTAAATTGAGCCTGAGTCTATAACACTCTAGTTTTTCTGTGTTTGTCTTAGTTCTCACTTCTAAAGCAATATATATATAAAAGATTCATCCCTCTATTCATTTCATATCCCTTCTAGGAGTAGAATTTTGTATAGTTCCTTAGACAGCTGATTATAGATACAAGACAGGTTTTTCTCAGTATTCTCTCCTCCCTTGAAACACAAATATTTTTTTTTTTGATATGTGGTCCTAGAATCTCATGCTAATAGCTCTTCATTCATCTATTTAGATTCTTCACACCCACCTGTTCAAAGAAAGTTCTGTGTATGTTGTGAAACATGCAAAGCACAAGAGGATTAATACCACTGTGTACCTCCCAGAAAGCCAACTTGTTGCATGTCAAATTGTATCTTAACAGCTTGGCTCACAATCTGCTGGGATTCTAGCTGACACCATATTCACCTTGCTATGAGCGAGAAGATGGTAGTCAAAAGGCTTCTGACTTAGGTCTTTAAACACAATGGAAAACTCTCTGGAAAGGAGATGGAAGCAGATGCTGTGAAGAGGTGGACTGATCCTAGGGAAACAGGCAAGCATCTGAATTCTCCAAGACATAAGTGAAGTAATGTTTCCCCACATGGATCGTTTCACATAGTGCTGTTGTTTCACCATTAATACCATGGACTTTAATTATGGATTCAGTTCTTAAGAGTTTGGGATTTTAGTGATCTTTTTATCCTTAGATGTAGTTTTCCCCAATTTTTGGTCTTTTTTTTTTCATTAAGAATAAAAGATGGGCTTACTGTCTGCTGTGCAGTGGTCTATCCATGCACACAGTTCCAGGTCTGGGTCTACAAACTGTGCTTACATTTAATCTTGCTCTTCTAAAAGTTACTTAAGTTTGCCCCTCAGGTTTAGATTTATGACTCATTTTCAGTTAATTTTTGCTTAGGGTCCTACCTTTTGTAAAAAAAAAGGTCTTGATGGGATTATAGTCCAGGGTGGCCTACAAGTGTTGATGGTCCTCCTCCTTCTTTTCTGGATTATGGTCATATACCAACAAGCCTGGCCAACCTCATTCTTTTGCATCAGGATATCCAGTTTTCCTGTCATCAATAGCTAAGAGACTGTCCTTTCCTAATGAGATTCCTTGTTATGATTACCAAAACTGACCCTAAGTAAAATGGTACATTTCTGGGCCTTCTGTTCCATTAGCCTCTATGTGTTTGTCTTTATGTGAGGTGACATATTGTTTTCATTGATGTAGTTTTATCATAAATTTTAAACTGAGCAAGTACTTCTGACTTTATACCTTTTAAAGAATGTTATAGCTAGGTGGATGCCATGATATTCCATGTGTTATAGGATAGATTTTTCTATTTCTGCAAAAAAAAAAAGTGTTATTGAGCTAATTCACTGGGAATGTATTGAATCTATAGATCACTTTGAAACATATTGATATCTTAGTAATATTAAGTCTCCCAACTCAAGAATATAAGATGCATATTTTTTTGTGCATCTTCTTTGATATCCTTAAGCAAGATTTTGCAGATTTTAGCACACTAGTCTTTTTGCCTCTTGGTTATTTATTCCTCCATATTTCATTTTGTGATACTATTCCAAATAGAAGATTTTTCTAATCTTTCTATCATTCTATTTTATATATGGGAAAACTAAGGCACTGAGCTGTTAGTAGTAGTAGTGATATTATCAAAGCCTGGAACTAGGAGTTGAACTCAGTCATGCAGCCCCAAAACCAGTGTCTAGGTACTCAGAACCTTCAGGATGGTCAGTTTTGACTACTTGACAGTAGAAAACCAGGATTGTTGTGTTTTCATTCTTTCTTCCCTGTCTTTCTTTCACTTTTCCCAGTTACTTTTGTCCAACCATTTACTATGAAAAGGAGAAAAGTTGTAAACAAAAACCCTTCAGCTCTCAAACTTTAGAAACTGGACAGAGATTGATAGCCCATTCTCTTTAGGAGGCCCCTTTTCCTTTCTTTCTTAACTGGACTGTAAATAGCTCTTATCTACATTTAAAAAAATTCATTTCTACATTTTAGTTCAATTTCCTAGAATCATTTCAATAAATAATTGGAAACTGGTTTGGAGACAGCAACAGATTCTTTAAAACTATGCTTTGTATTAGAGGCCCTGGAATTTCTTTATTGTGGATATGTCTAGACCACACAAGGATCCCTTTGTATAACCAACCTCTATAAACTGAAGGACAAAACAGAGGTTTTATTTGTGTCTGGCACGGTAGCATTACCCAGAATCAGAAGTATGATATTAATTCAATTGCCTTTCTCATGAACTTGGTTATCAATAGCTTAAAATGAAACATGGAAATATCCGAATATATTACCTGTTTTATTGGGGCTTTGTGCAGAAGCCCCAAAGGCAGGCACTGGGAACCTGTCTGTTCTCTGTGTACATGCATGAAGAAGTAATGGTGAAAACACCCAATTGGTCCCCATTCTTATTCCTAAGTATCCCCATTTCCTTCCTAATCTGTCCCGCTGCACTGCCTCCTTTTGGTCCATCATTATCATCTTCTAAATTACTACTGAGGCTTCCCAACTATCTCACCCTCCCTTTCCATTCACCTTGTAACCGCTGGGGTAACTCTTCTAACGAACTCTCATCAATGGATCCCACCAGAAAATACTTGCTCTTAAGTCATCCCATTTCTCCTTTTTCTTGCCTCCATCCACCATATTTTCTTCTTCATTTTCCTCTATCAAAGCTTACTTAAGGACACGCTTATTTCTCTGGTGACAGTATTCTTCTTTATCAGGTAGATCAGTCAAGGTCTGCACAGGAAAATGAAAACTATGGTGGCTTCAGAGAGAAAAGACTTTAATACAGGGAATTTTTTCAACAGAGAGAGAGAAGGTAGGGAAGAAGAGGCAGCACAGAGATTGCCAAGAACAAGAAATAGTTATCATCTATTGGCCTGGTGGGACCTAGGGAGTAGATGGTGTTGTTTGACCCCAGAAGCAAAGTAGATATTAAACTCAGTGCAGAAGCTGCAGTCATGGCTGGAGGGCACATGTTGTGAATTGTAGAGCCATGGGGGAGATTCAGGAAAGAGGAACATAGTGTCTCAACTCTCTCTTCTTCCCATCCAGACTCCCTCATTGCTTCTCACTGGCTGCATTTACACTGAAACCAGAGAATCAGGAGCCTGGGAAATGTGATTTGGTAAGATCTGAAGGAAGACAGGAAAAGATAAGGGAATCTGTATATCCAACTAATTCCTTTTTTTTTTTTTTCAGGATTCAACTACAATGTATTTCTTGTGAAAAGCTTTTCTTGATGTTGCCTTAGTTTTAGCAGAAGCCTTCTCCTAAAATGCATCATGTTTTATAATAGATGTTCATTTAACCATTGTTTTCTCACCTAATCTGTAACTCTGAGAAGTGGGCAGGACTTCTATCACAAAGTCATGTAATCATAAGTGTTTGTTGACTGGGAAATGGATCTTAGTCATGGAACCTGTAGAAGCTGTACCGGTTTACACACACAGATGCAATAATAGTGATTGTTTCTCAACATCTTCACCAAATAGTGTATACGTAAGTTTCCTGATCCTGGATGATCTGATAGTTGAAAATGGTATTGTCTTGAAGGTTTAGTTTGTATCCCTCTTACCAGAAATGAAGATAAGCATCTTTCTCTATGTTTAAGAATTTGTAGTGAGTAATTGCGTTCTTTGATCATTTGTTTTCATTCAGTCATCAATCTTGGTCATATAAATTTGTGTATCATATGAACTGGTCATACGAAATTTCTAATGTATCAAGACATTAGCATGAGTTAATAATATTATGTTCTTAACTTGTTGTTCATTTCAAGACTTTGCTTATGGTTTATCAGGCAAAAATTTTCAGGTTAGTGAATATTTTGTCTTATGGTTTCTGATTCAGTAGAGGCTTTGATTTATACTTACACATTCCTTATCTCCTTTTTCCTTCTATTATTCTATGATTTTCTTCTATTTTTATGTTTTAAGATATCTAAATCTGGAATTTATTTTACTATAAGGCAAAAAAATCTATTTTTTCCAGCTAACATTTTAGTCACTCAAGCACCATTTATTTAATAGTGCAATCTTTCAAGAATTTTAAATGCTGACTATATTGTACACTAAATGGAACATCTCTCTGGGTTTAGTTATGGGCCTTAGATTATGTTTGACTGCTTTGCCTGTCCACTGACTTGCACCAGTCTCTTAAAGGTTTAATGTTTATCCCAATAAACTTTACTATGATAAACTTTGTGTTCAGACATTCTAGTGGAGTGTCTACTTAAAATAGATGATAAATAGCAAAACAAATAATAACAATGATAAAATTTTGTATTAGTGATTTCTACCTAAACTATGAAGACATCTATAAAACTAGATAAGAAGGTTTGTTATTTCCAGATTGAATATAGTAGGTTGCTGTAGGCCAATGCTTTCATTGAGATATAAATATGAATAGATCATAAAAACCTCCCATTTTAAAAGTACCAAGAAGCTAAGGAAACAAGAAGAATGTAATGTACATGTACTAATTTCCAGTAGAGGAAAATGTTTCTGAGGATCACTGATGATGTCTAACCATTTTTTATTATTTACTCTAGTGGTGTTGTTAATTCTAGGCAAGAGTTGAGGACCGGGCTAAAATGCATGGAAAAATACAGCTGTGGCAAGACAAGGCAGAAATCCACAAGGACACAGATGCACCACAGTTCACTTTCCCCGTGGGATTTTCGCTGAGTTCTGGTGCTATATGGAAACCCAGTGAACTAGGATGAAAGATCCTAGAATGAGGGTTCAATGATTCACAGTCTTATGCCTGGGAAAAAAATGGGTACAAAGCCACTCTTTCCAAGACCTCTGGCAGATTTTGGAAAGACAGGACAGACAGACAGACACAGGACAGAAAGATGGAGAGCTAGCGCACAACCTGTGTGAGGCAGGGCTGACGCTAAGTCTTTTATGCAAAACCTTCAGGCAGTCAATCAAATGGCCAGCAGTTCAAATCCAGCTTCAGAGAAAACCAGAGATGAACTGGTTCTCACTGCCCTGCAGACCGGCAGTGACCTGGTGGAATTTATGACTGAACTGCACTGATCAGACCCTCACCTCACCTTAGAGAGGAAGGGAACTGTATTCTGTGTTGGAAGCTGCCATCTCAAATGGCTGTGGCCTTTATATCATCTTCTAGAAAACAACTCAAAAACTGTCTGGAAAATAGTTCAAAGACTATCATGCAGAGCAATAATAACAATTGTTAACCACGATAAAACCATATAAGAAGGTAATCAATATATTGATGTGATCAGACAAAGACTTTATTAATACTGTAACTATTATTTAAAAGAATAAGGCAAAAAACCCAAAACTGATATAAGTTTGTGTAATTTTAACAGGCTATTGTGGCTTATGGCTAGATGTCCCTCCCAAACCTCATACAGTCATGGTTGCGGCTTTTCAGATCTAGATGTGATGTTGGGGTTAAGTGTATGATGATGGAATTAAGAATGGGTGATTCCTAAATTAGTCCACGTATCGGCTTAACATAGTTTTAAGAGTGAATAATGGGATGGCCCACCCTCAGAGTGAGTGCTACCTGCCTTAATGGCACATAGCTTGGAGAGAATATGCAGGGCAGAAAGTGGGCTGCTGTTGTGATTTGTCATGTGCTGCTACTGCTTTGCTGCTTTTGTGCGTTGCTGCCTTCCTGCCTTCTGCCACCATGAATTATTTCTCCTCTGAAATGTTCCTCTACCTTGGAGCCAGCCAACTCTGAACTAAAACCTCTGCAAACTGTGATCTACAATAAAACTTTCCTTCTTTAACTTGGGGTGTCAGAAATTCTGTCTCAGCCACAAAAAAAGTAACTAGGATGTGGGTCAAGTCTATAAAAAGGAATTAAGTGGATATTTTTAAAATAGAAATATTTTAGTAAATCAAAACAAAATAAATGCCAAGAGACAGAATATATTTAAACTACTTAAATCTTAAAATCTTTAAGCCCATTCCCTTTAAAGAAACAACAGTAAAACGGATCTGCATCCTGTCATATCATCAGAAGCGATGAAATCCAGAAGGCAATTGAGTAGCAATTGTCAAACGTTGGAAGAAATAACGGCCAATCTAGAATTCCATCTCCAATAAAAACACTCTTCAAAAGTGAAGGTGAAGTAATATTCCTAGGCAAAGTCAGAGTGTGAGAATAAGCCAAAACCAGATTGCACTAAAGATCACCGAGCCAAGGCTTCAGACCTCAGGAAAGTGATTCCAGATGGCAAATGGAAATGCTGGAGGAAATCAAAAATAATATAAAGGAGAAATAGATGGAAATTTAAACAAATGCTGACTGCGCAAAATGGTAATTTTAATATCTGGTGGAGTTTAAAGTATAGGTAGGACTAAAATGGGTGCCAAAGATAATGTAACACTATTAGTAAATGGGGTATAAAAATTTCTGGTAATATCAGAAAATTGGTGACCAACCATTTACACTGATACTCTAAGAAGTAGTACTAATCTTGTGTATCATACACCAGAAAGTAAACACATGAGAAGGGGATAGGCAAACATTTCTTAGAACACAAAAGGTTCTAGTTCTAAACAATTAGATAAGATTTTATCAGAATTGAAAATTCGGTTCAACAGAGGACACATTCAAAAAATGAGTACCAAGCAATAATCAGGGAGGAAATATTTGCCATATTTTCATACAAAGGTCTTGCTTTTTGTATAGATTATATTTTTAACAGTATCCTGTAAGAAAAGTTGAAAACAATAAAAATTAAAAAACGATGTTAGCAGAAACTTCATAAAAGATACACAGTTTGCCAGTGATAGCATGAAAAGGTGCTTAACATTATTAATCATTAAGGACACAGAAATGAAGCTACAGTAGACATGATTTCATAGACATAAGTGTGGTAGTTAAAAGGAGACAATACCACATGCTAAGAAGTGCAGGGCGCACTGGAGCATTCACCCATTACTGGTGTGAGTGTAAAGCAGTATGGACATAGTGTTGAGAATCTGACTGCAAATTGAACATGGAGTGAGGTAAGACTCAGCCATTTCATTCTGCAGTTTACCCCCCAAGAAACAAAAACAGCTTTATGAAATGACTTGTGTAAAATGACCTAATTCATGATGGCCAGTAACCCAATATGTATGAACAAGAGTTGCTATGTATTCATACAACATGACTACACTCTGTAATAGAAAAAGAACGAAGTACTGATACATGTTAATAACATGGGTGAATTTCACAGACATGATGTGAAGTGTCACCCAAAAAAGAATACAAACTGTGTAGTTCCATTTATATGAAGATAAAAACTCATCAATTTATTAAAAACCAGAATGTGTTTGCTTCTGGAAGGTGGTGGACTGACCACAAAGACACGGGAAAATAATCTCAAGGGTGAAGGAAATGTTCTAACGTTCTTCCAGTAATATGTGCTTGGCAGAACTAATCATATGGAATAAATAGCATCTCTGCATATTATTATATATAAATCAGGATCCAATTTTAAAAAGATGTAAAAGCAACTGAACACTTTTCTGAGGAGAAATAACATTGAATTCAAGAGCTGACCAGGACATAGATTATTACAGATCAGTTTCTCCCATGCACAGAGAAGCAATAATCTGTTACAGAACAAGGGCAAGTCAAATCCACCAAAAGAAAAAGTAGAAAGAAGAATACCCCACACCAATGTGGACTTTACTTACCACATTCACACAGGAGAAAAGCAGTAGCCGCCATGACAGCTGCAAGGGTGCATCTGCCGCACCTACACCATGAAGAGTAATGCTTCTGGTTTCTGGTGACAGATGGCTGAATTTATCCAGAAATGCTACAGAAGTTGGAGGATTTTTGTGTTTCTCATGCTGAGATTCTAATATTTTTCATCTGAAGCACAAGAGTAGACCTCAAGGGGCAGAAGTGCAAGGCTGTATATTTTCCATGGCCTGGTGAATCCCCTTTCCCTTCCTCTTCCTGCTCTGAGGCTGGGAGCCTCTCTTACATGTGTTGTATTAATGTTGTAGTCATCTGTCTCCTTGCTGGGTTTGGCTTATTCAAACAGGGCCTAGAAGAAGTGAAGAGGGTGAGGAGAGAGTGCTTGGGTGTTTATCCTCCTAAACAGCATCCTGTTTTGCAAGGACCACACTGATATTCCAACATCCTATGACTCGCTAGGTCTTGACATGTGTCAAATCACGTATCCAGTGACCTTCTGATTTATTCTTTCCCACTAGATCTGCATGTCAAGTACAGAACGAATTCTCTTTAACACCTCTCTCATACTCACCATGCCTACTGCTATAGCTTTAGGATTTGGTACACATGTTTCAGGCAACAGTTTCTTTTTCTTTTCTTTTCTTTTCTTTTCTTTTTTTTTTGGAGATAAGTTCTCACTTTGTAGTTCAGGCTAGCCCTGAGCTCAGCCTCAGATTCACAGCAATCTTCCCACTTCTGCCTCCTGAGTGCTAGGATTACAGGCGTGAACCACCATGCCCAGCACTATAGTATATAGTACTGATTGCTAGTGGGTGTGGATCTCCACGCCCAGCATTGTTGTATGTGGTTACTGGGGATCGAACCTCGACCCTTGCCCTTGCAAGACAGGAGCCAGAACCACTGAACTAAATCTCTGGCCCAGGCAACAATTTTTTAACCTTGCTTCTTTCATCAGCTCTGCACTTACCATTCATCCTACTTTTGAAAATGCAAAGCTTAAAGTCTTTTGATACACCCACCTTACCTATAGGTCCAAGGCCGAAGTCCCAAGAATGACACAAGATCCTTTGAGGTCTAGGTCTGCTGCCCCTCTCCTTTCCTCTTCACACATTAAACTTCAGACATACTGAATTGGCTGCTATCCATAGATGGGCTATGCTGTCTCAGCCCCTTTCCACATGTTCATCACAGCTTGCTAGGCTGTGCTTAGCCTTGGCCACTTGGTAAACATACACAGTGGCTTCCCTTAGCGATGGTTTTAGTTATTCATAGTCATCTGTGGGGCAAAAGTATTAGATGGAAAATTCCAGAAATAAAGAATTAAGGTATTTTAAAATGCATACCATTCCAAGTAGCATGATGAACTCTTGGGATGTCCTGCTCCACCAGCCCGGGACATGAGTCACACCCTCGTACAGAGCATCTGAGCTGTATCCACTGAGTGCTTGTTAGTCATTTAGCAGCCCTTTCAGTTATTGGACCAGTATGACAACACTTGCATTCAGATAACCCATATTTTACTCAACAATGGCCTCAAAGTATAAAATGGTATTATAGTGTGTTGCTATAACTTTTCTCTTTTGTTATTAATTATTCTGTTCTATTTTATTGTGTCAAATTTCTATTGCACTTAATCATAGATGAGCAGATTTAGGGAAAAATATTGTACTGTTTTCAGTGCCTGTGGATACCTTGGAAAATTCCCCATAGATATGGAGGGATGGCTACAGTTATTTCTCCAGATGAAACTTAAATATTAACTTTTTAATTTGCTCTTTTAATCTTCAAAATTATGTTACTTTTTACATTTATTCCTCCAATAATTTTTTATAGACACTGTATATCACACATTATTCTATCACTAAAGATAGTGCTGAGGGGAACAGATAAAGTCTCTTATTTTGGAGCTAGCAATCTAGTACAGAGATAAAGACAATAAATAAGAGAATAAAAGGCAGATAAGAGGCTGATGTAATCTAGGAAAAAGCTGGCAAGGATTAAGAAGCAGAGAAGATGATGAGAAGCATGAATATTCAGGGTATATTCTAAAAGTAGAGTAGATAGATATTGACAGATAAAATATGAAGTAGAAAGATATGAAGAGAGATAGAATTGGGCAGAGAGAGGTAAAGAGAGACAGAGAAACAGACAAAGAGAAGAGAGAGAGAGGAGAGAGAGAAGAAAATCCAGAGATAGACAGCAGAGAGGAACAGAGAAAGAAGCGCAAGTTAGAATGACTTTCAGCTTGAGCAGTTGGGAAGCTGGGATTGCTAATTCCTTCCCTGTGCCATAGAGCAGGAAGAGGAACTTCTGACCAAGAATAAAGACTTCAGTTTTAGATATATAAAATTTGAACTATTCATTAAATGTTTCAGTGAAGATTTTGAGTAGATGAATATAGTAAATCCAGAGTTCATGCTAGACATCTGTCATAAAGATCTGGAGTTCAGGAAGGTCTATGCTTATCTTTAATAGCACTTAAAATAGTCTCTTGGGTTCATTTGTTGACAGATTTAAACCTTTAAGTAAACAATAAATTAATAGTCACTTGTAGATCTTACTCAACTTTGTGTTGAATAGATCAAGGCTTGATAAACATTTATTGACCAAATAAATATGTGTATTGTTTCCATTTACCCTCTGTCCCCTTCTCCTCTGCATTTGTTTTTTCCTTTGATTCTCATCTCCTTAAATGAAGGAGATATGTTGGCTGCATCTATCAGTTTTTGCAATATAGAAGGCCCTTGATATATAATTATTAATTTCAGCAAAAATTATTAATTTCAGCAATTCCATCCTTTATTTCATCTCAATTTATACTTGTATTCAGGATTTATGAAAATTTCATGAATAGATATGGTGAATATTCTTGCCACTCTCCAAAGCAGTTCTCAGAGTCTTCTCTTGTGGTTGTCTCTAGTTTTGCTGTTGTGCTTGCCTTGATGTTATGAATTGATTTAGAACACTTCCTTTTCATGGTCATTTTGACCTTGGAGAAGAGCTAGAAGTCATGCGGCACAGGTCCTGAGAAAAGGGGGTGAGGGTGCCCAGGAATACTCCCACAAGCCTGCATTTCTGTTGGATGCCATGTGGTAGCACCATTTATCCTATTTTATTTCATCACACTTCACAAAAACACTTAGGAAACAGGGCTTTGGGAAATGCTTCAGAAAGTGAAAAGAGCAATGGGATAATTGTGTCCCAGGCAAGGAGAAGCCATAGGTCACCAGGGCTGTAGCCCGGAAGCCATACCTCCTTCCCTGTATCTTTCCTTCTCTCTGCTTCCTGGCTGCTATGAGGTGAGCAGCTTTACTTTGTCCAGGCGGGTCCAGTGCAAGGATTCTGTCTGGAGCCAGCTGACCATGTTAGGACTGAAATTTCCAATTGGGAGTCAAATAAACCTCCTTTCTCTAAAGTTGGGTGTAAGGGACTATCCAGGCAGTGAGGCAATGACTGAGACACCAGCGTATGCAGGGTTGAATCTCGTGGAGGAGGTGAAGTTGGTGTCATGTTTCTGTTCCTTTCTTGTACACTTGTCAGTTGTAAGCCTAATACTCAGAGTATTTTCAGCTTCTCTTAAATGGACTAATTTGCTTTAAAGTGACTTCAAAGGGGGCTATTGGGCTTGTTCACAAGATGCAGTCAATTTGCATCTACCTGTACCACAGAAAACCCAGTTTATTGAGATGTCTAGACCTTATATCTTCTCTCTGAAGAGGTCTTTATGAGTGTTTTTACTCTCTTCTGGAAAGACATGAAGGGGGAAAAGCGTAAAGCAGATCCAGCCTTTCACATGCCTGGACTGTTTCTCTGATCTGGCTGCACTGCCCTGCTCCAAGACAGCCATGTACCCTGGCTCTGCATACCCTATGTCCCTGAACGCCCACCTACAGCCTTTCCCTTCAAGGGCAGAGTGGCCACTCCTGCAAGTTCAACCCACTATGCAGGAGGAGGCTGCTCCACGACTAGGGCTGCTTACCAGGCTATGCACATCCGGGTCATTCTGAGAGTCAACAGCTCTGAGTGCAGTGAGGTGTCCACCCAGCCTCCATCTCCTTCTCGGCACCCAGTTTCTTTATGGGTGTGTTCAGATTTGGCAGCCAATCTGCAAGTCTGAAATCTGTCACCTTCCTGGTTGTCTGTGTCACCCTCCTGTCTGCCAGCTGCTTCCTTCCACTGGTTTATTCAGGTCAGCTTCATTTCCCAGGGGGTGATGAATGAGCATAATGCCAACTTGCAATGAACAAAAGAGACACCAGCTGTCTTAAGAAAGATTATGTTTGAGAACAGCAGCTGATGTCAACTCAGGGGATGAGTGCTATATGGTCCAGTGCAGGTGCAGCCAAAGAAATGGGGGGCACAAGGAAGCTTTTAAAAGGAAAAAAGGAAGAAGTCCACACAAGCTCTTTTGAAACAAAAAAATTATTGATTCTAAGTGCTGATTGCAGGAAATTGACATAAGTTTATTGGTGAAAATAGTCTTTGTTAGACAAGGATCCTTATCTGGACACTTATCTGGGAGCTGTGTAAACACATAGCCAGAAGATTGTGGCTCTGAGGAATTGCCTGGGTAGTTCTTGTCACAGGCCTATTATGTACAATTGGCCCTTCATCATGGTCTCCTGGATCCACTTTTTAAGAGTCTGACATAAATGACTCCATTTTGGCATTGATAACTTTCCCAATAATTAGAATATCCCTACATTTTTACAAAAGCCTCCTTCCAATCCTGCCTTCTCTGGTAGGCGTGGTTCCATTACAGGTATCTGTGTGGATGCATAGCAGGTTTGGCTGGAATAGTCCACAGATGTCATCAGATCTACTATATGTGCACCTTGGACCTACAAGCTACTTTTGTACAATACAGAGAACATTCAGCATCATGTGACCAATTGTACTGTTGCTGAGGGTTCAAATTCCCAGAGGATTGAAGTTGGGTTGCTTTATAGCTTCCTTGTCTATTTGTTCTTCACAGGATCATCTCATAGAGCTGTTAATATCTTAGGCTTAGTGACAACCTTGAGAAACAAGTTGGCTCAATGGTGTCTTATTGTCTACATTCCCCACAGAATAACTTGGTCATGACATAAGACCTGCAGCTTACTATAGTTTTTATAACCAGTTTCTGTCTTCAGAGGTAAATAAAAACTTGGTCTTGATGGAGACTGCTCCCTGTATGATCACTGTGTGTAGGAGTGTTGCCTTACATTATGCAGCTATCCCACCCCTTGGTATGTATCCAAAGGAAAACAAATCAGCGTACCAGAGTGATACCTGCACCTGAACATTACTATAGCACTATTCACCTAGCTGAGACATGGAACCCACCTAGGAGCCCACACTTGGTTGAATGCATGTAATAAATGTCATATATATGTACAATGAAATATCATTAAGCCATAAAAGGAAGTCCTGATCTTGCAGAGAGAAGGATGGAACTAGAAGATATCACGTTATGCAAAATAAGCCAAAACAAAGAACGACATATGTTTATGTTCTCACTTATATACCAAGGCAGAACAAATCTATTGACTTCCATGCAGAATAGTGACTGCTAGAAGTTAGGAGAAGAAGGTGTATGGAGAAAGAGAGGCTGACTTTGAATGCTGTATCATGTATTGAAATCATGCTGAGTCCCAATAATATGTACAACTAATAAATGTTAAGCACATCTTTAAAAGATGTTCATTTAGGAAAAGAACTATATCTGATATTCTGACTAGTAATGAACTAATCACTTTGTATAGCAAGACTTAGAGTTAGATCTTGGAAAAAGCCCAAATGCCCATCAACTGCAGACTGGATAAAGAAGATGTGTGTGTATGTTTTTAAAAATAAAATGGAGTATTACTTAGTCATTAAGTGATAAATTCAAATTACTTATAGCTGAATGGTTGCACATTAAGGCTATACCCACAAATGAAATAAATAGGACACAGATGTGTAAATACTGTGTTATTTCTCTAGTATGAAAAAGTGAAAGTGTAAATGAGTTCCAGAGTGTATGAAAAGTATTGTGAAATAGAAATAAAATGTTCAAAGGGAAAAATCAACTGGTTGGGGTAAGGGGAAAATAAAGAATGCAAAGAAAAATTTGAAGGTAAAAAGGAAAAATGAAAACAAAGCTGGTGGATATAGTAGGTGGAGAGGCTGAAGGGTGGGCAGGGGAAGGGGAAAAATAAGATTCAATATATATTATTTACAGGTACAAATTCTCAATGAGGAATGTGAAAAATGCATACCTAAAATGAAACAATAAGCTCAATTTTTTTAAAAAAGAATATTTTAGCTTTATGCTTATCTTTTTCCTAAGGAAAATTCAAGTGGTATTTGTGCTATGATTTAATTACAGGTCAAAAGCTTTATTAGTACTTTTTTGGCCAAATGTGAAAATTTCTCAAGGAAATTTCTGCTGATCACCACAAGAGTTGTTATCAGTATTTACAATGAATGAACATTTCCCTTGTTTTTCCAGACCTGAACTTTTTATTTTTGTATAACTATAACATCTGATTTTCTAGTACATACTTAGGTTTTTTGCTTTAGGAACGCTGCATCTCTTCATTCTGCCAAAAACTTGAGTAGCTACATATTGTTGGCAATAGAATGAGAATCCAAAAAAATTTAAAACTGAACTGGTATGATTTACTAATAGTTATTAATTATTGATATTAAGAATACTGAAATATTTTTCCAAGAGCTCTTTAGGTTTAAAAAAATACATCTTACTAATGAGTTCATAAGAAGGAGGAGGCTGTGTGGAAACACAATTCATATTATCACATTATTTTACTGCATATCAGAAAAACAAGATGAGAGATATGGGACTAACAGTATAAAATGACTATTCTTTTTTTTTGGTGAATTTCTAAGGTGAATATTGTCTATTAAAAAAAAACAAGTCACGTTTCTAAATGTACATTTTTCTTCTTAAGTAGAGTTGTCATCGGTTTTCTTTGCACTTTTTGTGTTACGACATATCATCGTTAAGTTCATTTGGTGGACTGATATGAATATAACATATCTGGGTGATTTTTTATTCTACTATCCTCTTCCCCTTCCCCTGATCTCTTTAATTTCCAAAAGTCTGCCTTTTTGTACATTATCTTTTCTCCTTTATTAACTCTTTTATTTATGTTTTATATTTCTCATATATAAGAAATCACATGATAGTCTTTTTCTGACTTATTTCACTTAACATTGTAGTTTCAAGTTTCATTCCTTTTGCTGCAAAGAACATGATTTCCCTCTTCTTTGTGGCAAACGGTATTCTTTTGTGTACATATGCCATATTTTGTTTATCTGTTCATCTCTTGGTGGGCATGTAGGCTGTTTCCAGAGCTTTTGTGAGGTGTGCTGCTATAAACACGGGTTGCAGGGATCACTGTAATATGATATTTTTAACTCTTTTGGGAATGTACTCAGGAGGGATATGGCTGGATGAGATGGAATTTCTACTTTTGGAGGAATCTTCCTGATTATTTTAATAGTGGTTGTACTAGTTTGCATTCCCACCAACAGTGTAGAAGGCTTCATTGTCCCCACATCCTTGTCAGCATTTGTTGTTTTTTTGTGTCTGCCATTCTGACTGGGTAATGTGTGATCACAGGGTTGTTTTGATTTGCATTTCCTTAATGGCTAAAGATGATGAACTTTTTCTCAGATACTTTTTGGCCACTTGTACTTCTTTTGAGAAGTTTCAGCATTTTTTGTGTGTAGAATCTACTTGTCCAGAATGATCATATGTATTGGTTTCTTTCCTTCACTCGGGCCCTCTGAGTAAGGCTCTCATTGGTCGCCAGATCCATTGTAACCCTTTCCCCTGGATTTATTCATTTCTGAGGTACTTGTCAACTTCCAGTATGCTATTTGTTTTACCTCTTCATACTTGTCATCCTCCAGTACAAGGTAAGTTCTATCGACCATTTTGTTCATATTCTCCTCTAATATCTGAACCCTACAAGATACATTATTAGGACTTAATAAATACTTATTAAGTAAATAAATAAATATACAAATTATATGATACGCTATTGTATAAAATAACTATTGAAGTTTTACAACATATGAAAGAAGAGGCCTGATTTTTCTCAAAGATCACTGTTTTTTGAAAGGGTTCAGTACTAACCTGGTGATATATCTGCATCATATTTTGAGAGGAAGGAAAAATATTTCAGCAGAAGTATTTTGGACTTCAAACATGCAAAATACTTATTTCTAGAAATGTAACCTCGTTATAATAAAAAAATTATTTAAGATAATTTTCTTTCATTAAATTTCTTAGGATATTAAAAAAGACCCTCTAAAAAATTCTTAGCATGAATAAGTGCAAGGATGCAGAATTGAAAACAATATCTGTCATAATAAGTTATTTCATCAGTTATTGTGTAGGAAAGCAACTAGAAGGAAATTCAACCAAGAGAAGTAGAGGTTCTCATCTGGGAAGAATTAAATTTTAGGGGCCTCATGGGATGGGGTAGAGGGGGAGTCAATGGGGTCAATGTGCTGGGGCAAGAAGATATTTTATGGACAACAATACAGAAGAGATACAGCCAAAGGCAACAGCAATTTTAGAGAGCAGCACACGTGGAGAACCACATCTCTCCTTTGGATACTCTGCTCATCTTTCTGAAAGGGAAAATCTGAGGGGCTGACTGAAGAGCTGTTTTATCAGAAAACTAAGGATTTTGGAAAAGGACTATGAGCATTCTTATGAAAAAACAGAAAATTCTCATAGTGAGGGGAATTGATAGCCCAGTTATGTCCTCTTCCTGATCAATCGAGTTCTCTCTTGAAGATAATAGAGGAAATATATCTCATAAGGATGATGGTGTCTCAAAGTTATTTCCTCTACTCTGTTAGGAACACACTTTTATCAGTAAGGAAGGCCTTCAGGGAAGAGGTCATGGACTAATTATCATTTGCACAAAAAATCGCAGGACATTCCTGAAGTTACACATTTCCAGGATACAACTGGAATATTGAAAAAAAAATACCACAACCAAGATAGTTACTTTCCTTTGGCCCTAACCATAACAGCTTATTTCCCAGCAGCTCTTAAAGAACAGTCAAGTTGTCAGTATCTTATTGAGGAATTGGCATCACTTTTTGTTGTTCTTGATTTTTCTCAGGTGAAAATTTTAACAGATCTGTGGAGTTGGCATAAGTGTAACTTTCATGACATCGTGTATATATGAAGTTCAAAGACTCTTTATGCTTTTAAAACTCTTTTTCTGGTACTGGAGATCGAACTCAGGACCCTGCACTTACCAGCCTTTAGAATTCTGATGCCATGTATCTCTATATTCTGTCTATAGAAATGTGGTTTCTTTTAACAGCAATGATGGAATTTGTTGTGGAGTTTTCTTGCTTACTATAAGATCCTTGAAGATAAGGGTTAGATCTGATTCAGCCCTGACAATATTGTGTTTGCTCCTGATAGGTACTCATGATAGGCATCAATTGAATCAATCAATAGATAAAAGACAGAATTAAAAGTAAGTATCAAGACCAGGTCTCTGTTCCCAAGAATTTTAAAATCTAAGTGGGGAAATCAGACACTATCAAGTAGGGACTTGACCATGAATAGTATTCAAAGAGGTAGTACAGAAAAGTTCTGAAGAAGTGCATCAATGGAGAGTCCTTGTGGTAGAAACTGCACTTTATTTGAATATTAAAAGATGAGTAGGAATTCAATAACTGGAAAATCTAGGGCAGTGGGAGTGAACGTATGACACATGAGCCACAGTGAGCACTCACAGTGGGCACTCATTTCTTTGCTGTCAGGTAAGTAAAGTCATCCCAGCCAGAGTCTGACAAATTGTCAGTATGCATGCAGCAGCAAGGGTCACGTCTATTGTGCAAAACCCCGCCAAATGCAAACTTTTACCTCTCAATAAAAAGCTGTTTGTATCATTGAAAGCTCTGTTATTGTGTTTTTCTTTTCAACAAAAGTTAATTTATGGATTATTTTTTCTAAACTTTAATCTCATTATTCAGGTTAAACTGAAGTGTTGGCACTTTGCAATACATAAGTGGGTCTTACTTTGTGGTTTGGGTATTGTGTCTCTAAAAGGTTCGCCATCACTGATCTAAGGCATTCCTAGCAGGATGGTTATAGGATCGACACCTAGAGATGAAGGTCTACCAGGTGTGTTTGCTAGACAGTGAAGAGATTAGGTTGACAGATCTGAGAAAATAAAGAGCGGAGCTAGGAAGCCAGAGTAAAAAGGCAGCCTGGGGAGAGACTAGAAGGTATAGAAGGCTGAGGAGAGAGGTGTAGGGACCAATAAACTGTGTAGATCTAACATTTGTTCAGTTACCAGATACAGACTGTAGGCGGGATGCTAGAGACCCAGCTTAGGGCCATGGAAAGACCTGTGAGCATGATGTGAAAGTGGTAGGACTCAGTGTGTGTGAGCTGGAAGGTGTGGCAGCCTTAGCATGCAGGGCTGCTGAGACTGAACCTTGCCCTGCAGGTTGGACATTTTTATCTGCTTAGAAAGACCCCAATGCTCTAGGGGCCACAGCCACCTAGAGCCACCTGTCTCACATCCAACATTTTCATTGCCTAGTGTGGCTGAAATCCTGACCAACCAAACAGAAAACCTCCAGGAACATTATCATTATGTATTTTTGTAGAACTCTATTGCAAGTCATGTAGAAAATTTCTCAATTATTTCTCAATAATTCATAGGGAATAGTCATTGAAGATCTCTTGTTCAAATCTTAGTGACTGTTAAAAATTAATTTTGGTCAACATAGAGAATTGTTATGGTGTTTTAAATATGGATGATAAAGATGTATGCTTTTCCATAAGCCTATGTCATAACCAGAGTCTCTCAACTTCAAATAAGAGGATATTTCAGTTTCACAGTATCTGTAGAGGTATATTAGCCATAACTAGAAACTGACTCTGCTTTAAAAGTGAACTCTGGGAAGGGAATTTGTTCAGAGTTTTAATGTAAGGCCTGGGTGGGAGCTCTGTTTCTGCTCAGAGAGCTTACTTGTCCTTTTTTGTTCTACTCTTCACCCTCCTAGGCTGAGTGGAATCAACAAATGTCATACTCTGGGACAGAGGCCATCAGAGAGCAATCTAAATGTGTCACCGTATGGTACTGTGACTTCAGTAGCGTAGGAGTGTGGACACTAACAAACATCTCCATACCTGAGGATTAAGGGAGAGGAGTGGCTTCATATTTCTGGTGAAGCTCCATGTTTGTTCATTGTATAAAGTCAGATTCTTGCTACTTCTGACTGGTCATTCTGAAACTCCTCCTGTCTTTTCTCCTCAGTCAAAGTCCACATCAAGCTCTGATCAAGGACTGTGAAAGCAATCCCTGTTTGTGATGGACTTTCATCTAAAAAGTGGATTTCATTAGCATCACTCAATTGTACATATTTTTCTACTTCATTATTTTCTTTGCTTTGCAGCATTTCTCTTATCCAGACCTCAGGCACCTGGTTTCTCAACAATCTACAATCGTTCTCCTCAGATCCAGATTTCTCCCTTTCTCTGACCTCTGATAGATGTTCACGGTGTGAATCTTTTGCCTTGATAAGCTAGGTTTCAGGTTGCTAGCTCATGTTGACCTCTGGCCCCCAGCACATTCCCACACTGTTGTCAGATTTGCCAGGCTTGACCTCGACTTTGCGCTCCTTACCAAGATGCTGTCCCCAGACAGCCCACAGCTGGAGGACCTCATTAAGGAGGGCTGTGAAATCACTTTTGGGAGAAGTTTCCGCAAGAAAGACTAAACAAGTTTGCTTAGATAGAGTGAGTCTAGCCTTGGATTAGAAGTTGTCTTACAATTTTGAGATCCTTCCTCATGCTGTTTCTACAAAGTACTCATGCCACCCCACAGAGAATTTCTGTGAATCACAAGGAATTGCTGACAACCTTATGTCAAGTCCCATTTCTGGCTCCTCTTTGGTGAGATATGTTGGGCATGTGTGAATATAGGTCTTCTAAATGTTTGAGAAAATGGAATTATAATGATAGAATCAAAAACAAAAAATCCAAGATGAGCTTTTATTTTCTTCTGTAACCCTATAAAATTTCTAGTAAGCAATTCTAGGAAGCATTGCTTATCATTTATTTCTGCATCAGAGAAATTTCTTGACACTTAAAGGTATTGTCCTTTTGGTTCTCATGGCTTGTTTTCTGTTCAAGGGATGGAGAAACAATCAGAGCTTTTTGAGTAATCCTTCCACATATGTCTTCATGAAGGGGGCAGATTTCAAGGTTTCTGTACATCAACACAGCATCCAGAGACGTGTACAATGCAAATGTGTCTTGAAAACAGAGAACAAGATGGTGGACTCTAGATGTAAAAGAACGGGGAAGAGCAGGTACTTGATGGGCTGCCCTAGGTCAACCCACTGTGGATTGTGAAGCCACCCTTGGAGATAAAGTTGGGCAGGAAGTGAGATGAGGATAGAAGAAACTCTTCTCTTTCTCTCCTGATTCAGTTTAACACGCGGAGAGGCTGTGTGTGAGGCCTGGATCTCATGGTGAACCCTCTCCATGGTGCCCAGATGGAGAAAGAAAAAAATGACATGGCATGAAGAAGGGCCCTGCTGCTCACCCAGAAGCCTTCCCCAGGTCATTCATCTCACTTCCAGCTGTCCAATGTTTTCATAGCAGAACTGAAACCCTACCCTCCAGTCTGGTCTTCAGACAGCCCATGCCAGGCATTTCCTTCAGCAGCCAGAGCTGATTCCTAGTGTCTTGACAGGGACCCTGACCCAGAAAGCCACCTCAATAGGTAAGAGGTTAAGAAAATACAAACAAAAAGGGGAAACAAACTGGAAGATAAAAAATGCTTGAGCTCTGGTGAACTCAGAAAGGGTATTTGGAGCACAATTCACACTTAGGCCAGGCGGCTGTGTTCATGCTGATAAGTGGTTTTGAGAAAAACAAATGAATTCATATCTGATAAACCAGCACATTGATAATACCAAATTCCTTTCACCTTTCTAAAGCTGTATGAGGGAGGAGGGATAGATTAGTTCTCTTGTACAAAGGCTACAGGAGACAACATTTACTGTAGATGTTACACACTGGAATATTTTTCAGTTTAATTCACACTGCAGGAATTCTCTTAATGTCTGTTTACCTCAAATAACTAAGACCTGCCTTCATATCCCCTTACGCGCTGTTGGACTGGAAGTTGATGAAAATCTGTTTAAAAAATGGTCTTTATTTTGGTCAGAAGGTAGAGCAGCTTGGTTGGTCCCAGGAATTTTTAATCTTTTTGAGGGAGTTGCCCTGGGATTGTCCCTTTTTGATAGTAGCTCCCTTTTGATGCATGTACAGATAAAAGCTGTTCTCCTTGTAATCATCTTCAGATATCCTACAACTTGCAAATCCCAGAGAAAAACAAGGCTAATAAATTGAAGATGAGGAGAGTCTCTGAACATTAGACTTCTAGGTTATAGACTGATTTTTTTCTGAATTATGTCTTTGAGTCTAGACCTCACACCTACCACTTATTCTTTACTCTCTTAAAAGGCAGAACATAAAAGTTGAAAGTGCTGGAATAATCTAGTGACTCTAAGCAGGACTTGTAAAAAAAAAAAAAAAAGGAGCACAGGAGAGCAGTTTCTGTTTCTTTGTGAACAATTTGAGTATCCATTTATACCAAAGCTGATTTTTAAGCTTTTTCCTAAAAGATAGGAAGTAGGTAAGGAAAAGTTCTTTACCAAATACACCTAACCCAGCAGAAACAGAACCAAATGATGATTTATTGGTCATTTATTTATTCTTTCACCTCCAGGTAACACCTCCAGGGACAGTGGAGAAATAATAAATAATGAGATGGACTTGGTTGTTTTTATCTGACAGCGGGAGATAGTCATATGAGGGCTGCTGAGAAGTTATTGTATGTAGTTTGATCAGTATGGAAGGGAGCTGGTAAAGGAGGCAGGATGCTCTAGCAATGTGTAGTAGATGAAGGCTCTTCTCCTCTGGACAGCATTCAGCTCTGAATGATAGGTGAGAAAATGTTTCCACAGCAACCTACAACTGACTTCTTGGGCTCTCTTGGTCTGACTACATGTTAGTCAAGGTGCTCAGAATCAAGGACAAATTCACCCTACTGGTCTTCTCCTCAGAGCCCAAATGAAAGAAAGCCTAAAAGTATAAATTCGATACTTGTGCTTTTCATCACCCAATACAGGGCTCACACGTAGCATCTCACTCCTGACTGCTCTGTGCTGCTGGTTCTAGGAGAATTCAGACTCCTGAGAGAGCATCCCGCTGGTCCTTCTGGAATGCAGATGTCGTCTCTTCCACCTGGAGCCACCTGATCTAGGACCGTGACAGCAGATGCTTCTCTGGGCCTCGACTCCCATTACTGTTGAAGTAATAAATTCAGATCAAGTGAATTCTGAAGTCCCTTTCAGTCCTTTTACATTTGAAATTTCCTTTTTCCTTCCTTTTCTGAGAAAGATATCTTTGAAATCAATGGTACTTTTGCATCATTAGAGGGCAGACTTCCCTTGGAATAAGAAATGAAGGAGAGTTTTGAGAAATTAAAATATTTGATATGAAGCATGGATTCCATTCTTACTGTATGAGCAGCCCAGAGGAAGGGATAGGGCCAGCAGTGGAGTTGGAATTGCTCAGGAAGCACAGGACAGATGTCCACTACTAATCAGATCTCTCACCTGCACCGGTGTGTTGAACTCACCTTCCAACTAAAAGATCACAAAGTTATCTTCTTGAATTATGAAAAGGCAATTCTAAATAAATAAAACAAGACAAAATAGAACACAAGCTGCATTTTGCATAGGAAGAAATATCACTTTGTGAAAATTTAACTCATATGTATATTTGGATGCACATACTGATCACAGTATAAACTTTATTTCTCAGTGTATATAGAGGTCAAGTAGTTTAAGAAACCTTGGGCAAATAAGCAAATGTCAATTGTAGGATTAAATGTTAAAATGTTTTTATACTGACATGGATTTGGGAGTCTAAGAATTTACCAGCAGAGCACAAGACTTCTACACTGATAAATCATGAACAATTTTAAGACTTTTTACTCCTGAGGAAATGAAATGTATTTTATTTTATCATGGATACCAGTATCTTTGGGATGCCTGGGAATTCTTGGCATTTTTCTTTTAAGTCCCTTTAAAACACTTTAATAAACTGAAATTGTGTTTGAAGCCAGACGTACAATCAGACTCCAATTCCATCATTTCCTAATTGCTAGGCTCTGGAGAAATTCCTTCGCCTCTCTGTGTCCAGTCACCTTACTTTTAAAATTAGAATAATTGAAGCTTGGACAGAGTTATTTTAATGACAAAGCCAGTGAGTGCATGTAAAATGTTTTGCCCAGTCTCCCTCACATAGTAAGCTCTCAAGAACAAATGAAAATTCTGATACTAGAAAGAAAATTCATGTTCTTCTGTCTCTAACAACAACAAAAAAAGTCCAATTGTAGAACAAGGTCTATGACCCCTAATGAACAAGTACAGATGCCTCTGGACAAGTTATGGCTTCAGCCTTACCCACCCCTGAGAAAATGTTAGGTGAGTATAATAAATTGTGGCAGATAACAGGCAGTAAAAGTTGATCCAGGTTCATACTCCCCTCTCTCAAACTGCTTCTTTAACCTGCCTAAGAGGCTGTATCACTTCTGGGCTGTTATCCAGTGGCAGTAGTGAAGAATATGATGTCTGTTCAGGGTGCATAAGGCAGCTACTGACTTGAAACAAATCTGTGCTCTGAATGGGTTTCTGTTTCTCACCTAGTTTTGGATTATGATCCTGAACACTCATGCAAAATGCTGTGTTTACATACAGTTGCACTGAGCATGCCCCATATCAGAAGGACAACATGTAGCTTAGGTAGCTTCGTTCCATTTTTTATGATCAATAAACCATTCATGAAATATGGAAAATTTCTGTCTTCAAAGTTCATTTTAAGCTCTCTCTTATGATAAATCATTTTCAGGAAAACTAGATTTAGAACTTTGTAGAGATTTTGTCCACAGTCCTTAAACATGATGTGCTGGTGGAGAGATGGATGAACTCTCTAAAGGTTGTGTTAGATCAGGAACTTTTGAGTTGAAAAAGATTATCTGCCCAGTTTTATCATGAGTTTGCTTTGTGGCTTTGGATTTAAACTCAGATATCTTGTCAACCAACCCAATACCATTACCCTTGGATTCTAGATCCCAACTGTGGGTACACTGTACAGGCAGTTCTTATAATTCAAGGGTGTGGCTGGACTGCTGGGAATTGCCTTCAAGAAGCAGCCCAACTCATTCTCCTTCTGCCTGATTTTAGGGTAGACTTTCCAGCTGAGGTAGGAAACTGGGCTTTCTGTCACTAGACATGTACAGCCCATACACACGCAAAATCAGATGCCCTTTCAAGAGACACTTGGCTATATGTTTCAAAAGTTTGACCTTCCATACAATGACTCACCCCTAGAATTTAATGGTAAAAATAAATCTGAGTGAAGGGAAAGATGTAGCTATCAAGATGAAGTGAAATTGTTTTTGTAACAATATGACCCTGTACTCAAGAGAACTGTTTAAATAAGCTCTGATGTATTTATATTGTAGTTTATTTTATTTTGTATCCATAAAAATGATGTTGTATGAAAATAACATCTAATACCCAGAAAGTATTCTTGATATATTATCCAGGAAAAGCACCTTGCAAAACAGCATGTACAGAATGACTCTAATTTTGTAACACAAAAAGTCTATATTTATACCTGTGTTTGTTTAAAGTAAGAACTCATAAGTATTCCAGTGTACCAAGGATAAATGTTAAAATGGCTGGTCATTAATATTTCTGCTTTGGGGTTTTGCTGTATTTTATAAAATTTTGAACGTGGAGAGATATTTTTATAATGAGATTAAAATATTATTTAAAGTTAAAGTAATTATTCTTCCCAATCTTGCTCTGAAGTTGCTGGAACCAGATGAAAGACAGAATGGCAGTCTTGAGTGGTGGTGACAGTGGAGGGGAGGAGTCTAAAGCTTTATTGGCATAGTATTTATAGTCCTTTGAGACTATTGTAAGCATCTTCAAATCAAGCACAAGATTTTAAAAAAAGATTTCTCTTACACTTGAAGGCTAAAGGTCTCAAACATTTTTAGAACAAGTCCTAGTTCAGTAGCAAAACCCATGGCTCAATTTCTAACAGGAAAACAAACACTTTGACCATATAAAATTAGAAAAAAAAAAAGAATCAAACACATTGTACTGTTTTGGCCATATTAAAGAACCATTCGTTTTATATGACAAGAGTTATGAGCTTAGACTAATGATTTCAGTCTAAACAAATGACAGACCAGGAATTTTGGAGTTGAAAACCACAGAATATCTGCCCAATTTCATCACATGAGTGCCGTGTATCCTATAGCAAGTGCAGCAATGTTTCTAGCTTTATTTTGCTAGTACAAAGCTCATGACTTAAATGGAACAAATTTACAGATGCTGTCTGTTATCTGAAGATGCTATCATTCAAATGCATCTTGGGAGTTTCTGGCTACTACAGGACCATAGCAGGAGATGCAAATTAACTTAGGGATTGGGAAATTATGGGCCAAAAATAAGTTTTTGACCACTTGACAGGCACTGTGATGCCTGAGGTTTTGGAGATTTTACGAATTAGCTAGGATTTATGCAATGGGGTGGAGGACATGAATTCCAACATGTGAGAGGGCTTTGCCTGGCCTTCTCCCTCTAAACATGGTTTGGCTTGTCAAATGTCATTTAGCCCCTACCACTTATGTGTCTCCTTCCAGAAAGACAATAATGGCAAGAGGAACAGTGGCCTGGCCTCGTGATCTTATGGGCCTCAAGAGGACAGTGGGCTGAACTACTGACTGAGTGATTGAGGCCAAACTTTGAGGCTAATTAGCCCCCAGACTTGATGGCGCCCCTGGTTGCGCTTGCCTTTGACAGGATCCCTGTGATTGGCCAGGTTTCCCAGTCAGTACAAGTCATGTATGAGGTTTGCTTCTGGCCCCCTCTTTCCTACTGTCATCTCTGCTTTGTACAACCAAGTCTTCTGACATTCTTCTGACCCACATTTGCTCTCAAAAAAGGCTCTGACTTTGCTTGGCATTTGAGTACAGACTTGGTCAACCACTCCTCTCCAAATAGCATTATGTCTCAAATGGTGTAGAGATGGCTGTGTCCCCTGGAGAAGTGAGAGCGTAGAATTTGAAGGGGGGGATGGTTTCCCAGGCTCCCTGAAGACACAAGATTGCTCTTTTTTTGGATAAATTCCACTTCGGAGAGAATTGTTGAAAGTTGTGAATTTAAACCAGAAAGCATCACTGGTTGCTTCCAGCTGTGGGTTACAAAACTCCCAACAAAAGTCATTGATTTATTTATTTATATTTTTATTTATTTATGTTTTTCTGGGAAAATGCAAACATGCATGTGGGCAAATTGCCTAAATGAGATGTGCCTGTTTTTCCCCTTTATAAAATGGGTACAAAACTATCAACATAGCCATGTTCTCCATAATGAAGTTCAGTCAAAGATGGAGCACATTTAGACCGCAGTCCCTGAAGATAATAACGAAGCAGAAAAATGCCTGTCCTCTAGTGACATCATAGTCATCTTCACGCCACAGTGCAGTGCAGTACTTACACGTTTGTGGTGATATTGGAATAACCACCCCACTATTCTGCCTCTCATATGAGATTCAAGCACACTGAATTAGATGTAATACAGAACACTTGATAGTTCTATGGGTTTATGTATGTATACTTTTTAGGAAATATTCACTGAGTGATAAAAAAATATGGTGAACTTTTACATTTAAAAAAATTATATTAAGTTTCATGGTCATTTTGACCTAGGAGAAGGGCTAGACCTCACAGAACCCTATAGTCAAAGAAGGAGGGACACCCCCAGGTGGACACCTGTTATCACAACACTTGCCATGGTACATGGCAGTTGCCTCTGTCTCACAGAAACACATTGTCCTCCTAAGCATGGGACCAATTTGTTCATCTGTAGTCCTTCAGATCTCATGTCTTGTTTAAAAAGAAATTACCTTTGAGATGAATGTGAAATTACCTTTGATATAAATACAGTTGAGAAAATAATTTCATTTGTTGGACTGACTGAAAAATTCTCAAATTGGCAACTGTGTGTAGCATTCTTTTCTTTGAATCTTGTGATCCTTTGGAGGAGGTCTCAGTCTTAGTGTAGACAGAGCAACACAACGGATCATCTTGTCAATACCTCACGGTTGTTATCATTTCAGTCTCCTAGCACCTGGGGTGCAGCTTGTGGCACTGGTGGGAGATGGTGTACCCTTTCAGGGGTGGAGCTTAGTGGAAAGAAGTTAGGTCACTGATGATGTGTCCTTGCAGGTGATGTACGGGACCCTGACACTCCATTTCTGTTTTCACTTCCTAGATGCCAAGTGAACAGGCTTCTTCTTGCTGCCATGATGCATTGTGCCAACAAAAGCTCAAACCAACAAGGCCAAGTGACCATGGATGGAAACTGCTGAAATAATGAGCCAAAATAAACCTTTTCCCTCCCTATAAGTTGATTTTTTAAAAGATATTTTATTACACTCACACAAAGGTGACTAACAGAGTGACTATAAAATACAATACCAAAAATGCATTGTTGCCACAGCCTCTCATGTTTCTTCCTTGTTAAACTGAGGTTTGAAACAGAGGCCGGTCAGAACTTCCTAAAAAGCCCGAGTGGGCACCGCTCAGCCCTGACAGTTACTTGGCTATAAAGGAGCTTCAAGGGAACCCAAACTTTAATAGCATCAGAGCAAAATAGGAGGAAACATTTTGTGATGCTCTAGGGCCACAAAAGTATCAAAACCAAACATATCCTGGCTTGAGACTTCCTTATGCTTCCCAAGTTCTATTCTTCCTTGCCCAGCTTTGCTGATAAAGTTGTCATAATACAGTTATAGCTGGAACAAATGCTCCTTGAAGCTATTCAGTAGCTAGAAAAATAACAGCAACCACAAACCTCTCAGAACAGATGGTGTCATTATTACTACACATCCAGAGCAGATCCTTTTACAAATGGTTTAAAACTAACAGAGGATGTAAGATGAAGATTCTATCTTCATCACTGCCTTAGCCGTGAAGCCAGACACTTCTGTGTCACCTTCCTGCTGGGTGCTAACCCACGATGCATTCCTGAATTCTTCTTCTTATTGATACACGGCACCTTTGTTCTGCTCAGAATGGCACGCCAAAATGGCCGCTGGTGGAACGCCTCTACATTGTTAGGCAGACAATAGAAGGATGTCTGATAAACATCTCACGTCAGATTTTTCTCCAGCCAAAGTAGATTGGCGACACAGTTTTCCAATTCACATTCTACCTGCGGCTCCACAGAACTAACCAAGATGCCTTGCCAAGAAGGGATATTGTTCCTTCACTTCTAGAGGCCACAGGCATTTATAGGATTACTGTAGGTATTGTCCTACAGATGGATAATGGTCACACAACGAGCTGGCAACTATAAATCCCAAATTCTCAAAGAGATTTTGAACTTTTCTCAATGCTTCAGGAAAACTTACTTGATTAAGATGTATGTGGACAGGTACAATGTACCCTGTGTTCCAAAAAGGGACAGATTTAAATAGAAATGTGGAAAATCCAGATTCTCTTCTCTAAAAGTAGGGTAAGAATGAGATTTTGCTTTATGGAAAAGTCACAAAAAGTAGGAATTTCTGAGGCTCTAATTTAACAGCTATTTTTCTTTCACTGAGGTTTTCAACAGAGGCTCAATGCCCATTTTCAAGAATACTCTAGAAGGATATGTTTATGGAAGTTGGAAACTATACTATATACCTTTTTTGTGCCAAATCTAAGACTCCCTTAATTTTTCCATGACTCCCTTAATATAGAGCATCCCTATATATTTACATATAATTCAGTTAAGGAATTCTAAACTCACATGCCAGTCTGTAGAGATGTCTGATGACTGAAATAAAACTGTTCTTTAAAACTCCCTGGTATTCTGTATTTATTATGTGTCTTCAGTGAAACCACTACACTATGAAGTTCCAATACAAAAAGGGTACAGAGAGTGGGCACCTACATCTAAAATAGATCTTAAAGAATCTAGAAAATCAAATTTAAATACCAAATGCTAATGAATGAGTTTTGATTTCAGATCAAGAAGAGAATATTCAAGGTGAAGGTTTCAGAAATGTTTTATTAAGAGGAGGCCTGAATTGTCCTGTTTAGAGAAATGTTCCTGGGGCTTCTGTTTAATCAGGTGGCTGGTTGATAAGAACTCATCCAAGACTAGTAGCTCCCTTTGCTGCTCCTTCAGTCTCTCAGGTAATCACAAATGTAAGGAGAAACACAAAAGATAATCCAGGAGACACTTTGCGCGATCATAGAATTTTGAAAAGAAATATAATGGGAAGAAGTGGCTGTTCATTGACAAAGACACCTTTAAGGTTACTAGTAATCAGCTTCTTGACTTTATTTTCCCAGTTTAAGTTTAAATATTGTCCATATACTAATTGCCAAAATAAGGAGAAGCAGCAGGAGGCCAATGAATGCCTCAGAGACTCTAGGTCAGAATCATCAAAGACAAAGTGATTCCAGCATTTGACAAATATGGAGAACAGCTAGTGTGGGTCCTTTTAATACAATCTGAGTAATAAAGAAGAATTCTGGGATTGGACTAAATTTGTGTAACATTTAATAAATTCAACTCGTCTCCATTTTCTGTTTACCATATGTAACATATTTTGAATTACCATAAAATTCCAGTAATCCTTAAATAATCCAGATCCAGTGACATAACATGATTACCATTCTGTTAAAATTGGATGAACACAATTCTGGTTGGTCTCTTTTTTACTTTAGAAAGTAAAACAGCTTCCCTGGGACACTTACCATACACATATTTGGCAAAAGATTTCTCTTTTCAAAAATACTCATAATAATATAAAATATCATGCAGAAATAACATATTTGTTATAAGATGGTTTCATGAGAGTGTATTTTTTTATGTGTGTAATTATTTTGAACATTGTATTAGAATTGAAAAGGTGCATTTTCAATTTTCATTTACTTTATTTTTTCTAAGTGAGATTTGATGGTTTTTTAAATGTTTTTTTTTTTTTGTCCTTATTTTTGGCAAGATAAAAGGATATAAAATCAAAGCCTCTAACTTTATTCACTTGTGAAAACTTAAGGAGTTACAATTACCCGAAAGAGCTTGTACTTAGCCTGGTGTTAATGACTCTTTTCCATATGAAGAAGTAAACCTTGGTCCAAATGCTGAAAATACTTCCTATTTTGCTATGAAGAAATGACTTCTTCAAGTGACCCAGTTAACCAATCCTGTCCAACCTATCATTCAGAGTCCTAACAGTGAGGAACAGAGATACATACTTTGGAACAAGAACCATCTGCAAAGTTTTCAGAAGGAAGTTGGACTTCCTCTGCTCTTTGAGATAAATTTCACCTTAGACGAGCATGAGGCCAACAAATGTTGGAAAGAACCCACGCTGTTCATGGGTCAGTACAAAGAGCAATTGTGTTATCAAATAAAGAAACAGAAAGTAACATGAAAAGCTAATAACAGAAATACCTCTTCTTGGCTGGAGTGAAGGCCGCGGGAACAATGCACACAGGTGACCTGGTGCTATGGAGCAGTCAGGTGCGATGGGCAGAAAGATGTGTATGCCGTAGAGATTTCTAGAGTCCCGTACTGTGGTTCTGAAGGATTTTGGGGAACCCCAGATGGTACCGGTATTGCACTATTAGTATAAAATAATGTGTTTATTTGTTCAATTAAAATGCATAAGTAATTATCTCATTGTAAATGTTTTCTTTTTTATTAACCTATAAATGTTGTCTTTTGGTGACTGTTGCTGATCATTTTCTTGCTTAGCTATGAAAGAGCCAATTGGCCACTTGGAATTTGTCGACTCACTGCTTTGTTTTTGAGGCAGGCATGTGCTTGGGATTTTAAGTTTTTGGAGTTTATGTCACGTACTTATTATTACTCAGATGTGGTAGCTGTTCAGGTGAATGACGAAGAAGGCAGAGTGAAACGGGTTGACTAGAAACCCAGTCCTGGCTGTCATCAGAGTACACGTGGGGGAGGTTATTTGCCTGTTTCCCAGTTTCCTCATGTGCAAAATGGAGGATGATGGTGATAATGACCATACCTACTCCATGGGGCTAAATGTGCAAATATAATCCATTATTGTATAGCTACCTCCTATGCTTTGGATCTAAAATGTTCCCAGAGTCCCACATGTTAAAAGTTTGTCCCCCGCAAGGTGCTACTGGGAGCTGGTAGGACCTTTAGGAGCTACACTTAATAGAAGGGTTTAGGTTATTGAGTGTGCATCCTCAAAGGGATGGGGGACCCCCTGCCACTTTCTCTCTCTCTTTTTCTCTCTCCTTTCTATCTTTGCATGAGGTGAGTTTGGTTTAACTACATACAGCTGCCATGAAGAGCTGCATTGCCAAGCGCCCAGAGAAAGAGATCCAACCAGCCATGGACTGAAACTTCCAAAACTGTGAGCCAAAATAAACCTTTGCTCCATATCAATTAATTAACTCAGGTATTTGTTATAGTGATGGAAGCTGATTAACACTATTTCTTAGAATTGTTTTTGTCGTAACTGAGACCACGATGTAAAGGGACATTAATCAAATATATAAGCTTAAATATCACATGATTTCTTTTGTATTACAAACTCAGAGTAAAAATAATTTAGAAAAAAACCAAAATGCCAAGTTGTATAATAGGATATAGGCGATCTTTCACTAATGGGAAAAAAATCTAGAGACTGAGGGAGAGGGGAGAGGAGAAGGAAGGGGAATAAAAAGAATTTAGATGTGGTAAGCACATGTACCTATTCCTTAAGAGGAATTTAAACATTATGAATTGTAAAATGTATGACAATCAGGAAAAATATCAAAGCTACAAAAAGTGTTGTGCTTGCACAGAAGAGACAACCAAAAGATATTATGATTATTTACAATAGCAAAGACATCTGGAGCATATGCAAATAATGGTTTAGCATTTTGTTAAACTACAAAGAACACGGCAGCTTCTAGGTCTCTGAAGAAAAGGTTTCAGATCTATTGAGCCAAAAATATAAAGCAGTTCTAGCTTCTGTTCAAGAAAGGGATAGAGATCAAATATTTCTGTAGGATTAATTTATTTTCTTTTTTTCTGTTTTTATCACTGTATGCATTTTATCTGAACATTATCCATCGCCATGCCTTCATTTAGATAAAGTGTTTGTTCTATGTTGATATCTAAATGCAAATCCCCAAATCTGGCTTTTTTTTCTCCCCTCTCTATCTCCTAATCTGTGTATCTAGCAATCTACTAGAAGCCTCTTTTTTCTTTAGGGACCTCAGGTGTGAATTTTTAGTGTTGATCTTTATTAGTACACGTTGGCTGTATGTAATGATGATGCGCTTTGTGGGGAATCGGTACCTGTACATAACACATCTGAACTCTTTTCTGGCTCCCTCTCATCTTTTCCCTTGCTGCTCCCAGTCTCTCCGCTCTCCCCCAGTCTGTCACACCGATAATCCTAATGCACTCCTTTAGGAAATGTGGCCTTCCACAGGAAGTATCAGCATTCTGTGCCATGTCAGAGTGCCACGTCTCGGACCCTGGCCCCAGGGATTGAGTCAGAAACTTTGGGAAAACGTGAGGACACCAATCTCTCTCCATACCTGTGAGTGTGTGTGCGCGTGTGCGTGTGTGTGTGTTTTCTTTCTTTATTGCAATTTACTGTTATTCTATTTACTTAAATCAGAAGTCAACTATTCAATATACAATAAGTACATATTTCCACAGGAAAAAGAATCAACTGATTTATTGAGTTTTGAAAATATATCTTCTTATTCATTTTTTAGATTGATTTTGCCCATTAAAAATCAGTCAGCGGTATCTAACATGTACTTTCTGATATGTTTTCTTCTCTTTTTTCAGCTGTATTTTGAGAAGGTTTTTGAAAGCTGTAGTCACTTTGTTGTTTCTGTTCTTCATTTTCTGTAACACACCCTTCTCTTAAAAGAATTTCAAAGAATATGGAAAGCAGCTCTAATGAAAATGGACATTAGAAAACATTAAGCAATCACTGACATGTTAAAATAGTATGTAAAGTGTTTTCTGGATAAAGCAGTAACAATCTGCTTTTGAGGGAACAGTTAAGTGAACATTTTCATAGTTAACATTTTCATAGTTAAAGTGAACGTTTTCACAGTTAAAACTGTGTTTTATAAAATAACCAATCGATGCTTTAAAGAAAGCTGTAGGTGATTCCATGTATCATAGTTTGACGTTGCTGGTCTCGCCTACCCTTCTCTCTAGGTCTATTTTGTGGCTCCTTCATTGTTTCTATAGGGAGATCAGTGTTTGTCAGGTAATAAACGTTACTCCAGAAGTTACGAAGCATAAGTGGAAAGAGACAAGATGAGGACCCCTCACTGGTGACTAAAGAGACAATGTAGATGAAGGCCTTTCCTTGGCAGGGTTGTAGAGGCTTGAGTTAAAGACTGTTTCTTCAAGTTCTTTCTCTTCCATTCTCCCTCTCCCTTTCTCCTGTTCTTAGTGAGCTCCAGTATTTCAGTGGAATTTAAAAGAAATAGTATTACATCATTATGGTCATAAATCTTCTTATGAGGTTGTAAAGTGCGTATTTACAAAAGTTCTTTAAAACAACCTGTAGTCTCTAAAAATTTGCTAGGAGGGAAGATAGGGTGGTTATCTGTGTGATTAAAAAAACTGTATCTGTGGCATTTTTTCTACATATATTTGAATGTAGTTGAAAATAGTTCTACATTACAGACAATGGGAAAATTCAAGTATGAGGTGAAATTAGGCCTTCAACATATTTTTCTGTTTCATGCTTATAACTTTAAAAATATTATCACAGATGTCTGGAGGATTCTGTTTTTAAATTATTGATCCTTTTAGATCCTGATCTATTGATCACATGATTTTCTTTTTACCATAGAAGTAGAAGAACTGAAAAATGTCTTTTCCTTAACACAGGATTTAGTGAGAACCAGTGAAGCATTTTCAAGAAGAAGAAACAGACTATAGATATTAATAATTAAACCACATTATACTTTATCTTCCAATAAGGAGAGGAAAATAACCTGAATGAAAGGAATTTACGATACTTAATTTCCAAAAGCATCAGTCCTACTTCACTTAGTAAGTGTCCTACAAATTAGATAGCTAGTTGTTTCTGTCCTCTTATCTTTAATTTTTAAAGTTGATAGTATTTTCTACTACTCATATATTTTATTTATTTTATCTTTTATTCAAATATTTATTGGTACATTATAAATACACATCATCATTGCATTCAACATTGAGAGTCTGTATTAGAATATGACATGACTTAATTCTCATTTTTTCCATTCCCCTACTCACCCTACAGCCCCCTACCCCCTATATATATAGGCTTTGTTTCTTTTTTTATTACTATCACATTCTTTTTCCTCTTGTCTACCTCTGCACCCTATTTCATTTTAAATATTTTCTATTTCACAATATCTATTATAGATACTAGAACTCATTTATATCTTCATTTTCTCATACCAGAGAAAAGATATGATATTTACACATCTGTGACCTATTTATTTCACTTAGGAGGATGTCCTCAAGGTACATCCATTTGAGTATGAATGACACAATCCTATCATTTTTTATGGCAGAGTAGTATTCCATTCTATAAAAGAACCACATCTTCTTTATCTAGCCTCTTGTTGATGGACATTTTGATTGTTTCCAAGATTTAACAACCACAAACTGAGCTGCTGAAAACATAGGTGAACATATGTCACTGTGATAGAATCTTTTAATTCTTTTGTGTATATGCCTAGAGGAGCAATGTCCAGGTTACATGGGACCTCTAATCCTAGTTTCTTGAGGGATGTCTACACTGATTTCCACAGAAATTGTACGAGTCTACACTCTCACCAACAGTGGAGAAAGGTTTCTTTTTCTCTGCAGCCTCATCATTTGTTGCTGGCTAATTCTGAAATAGCAGCCATTGTTTGTGGAGTGAGATGAAATCTCAGTGCTGTTTATATCTGCATCTATAGAATGACCAGTGGTGTTGAGCATTTCTTCATATAATTCTTAGCTGCTCTTATTTTTTCTTCTGAAAAGTATCTGTTCATTTCAATGCCCATTTTTGAATTGGGTCTTTACATTTGGGTGGGCTGATTTTTCTAAGTTCTTTATATATTCTAGATAGTAATCCTTTGTCTGAAAAACAGCTGGTAAAGATTATTTCCAATATTGTTAGCTGCCTCTTTGCTCAGTTTGTGGTTTCCTTTTTTGTGCAAAAGCTTTTTTTTTATAGAATGAAATCACATTTGTCGATATCTTCTGCCAATTCTCGTGCTATAGAGGTTTTGTTCAGGAAGAATACACTATATTAACACACTCAAGGACAAAAACAATATGGTCATCTCAACTGATGCAGAAAAAGCATTTGACAAAGTACAATGTTCATTCATGTTCAAAGCCCTACAGAATATTGAACTAGATGATCTCTATCTCAAGTTAATAAAAGCTATCTATGAGAAACCATTAGCCAGCATCATACTAAATGGTCAAAAACTGAAACCCTTCACACTAAGATCAGGAACAAGATAGGAATGTCCTCTCTCACCTCTTCTGTTCAATATAGTCCTGGAACTATTAGCCATAGCAATTAGACAAGAGAAACAAATAAAAGGAATAAATATAGGAAAAGAAGTTAAATTGTCATTATTTGGTGATGACATGATACTCTATATAGAGGATCCCAAAAACTCAACTAAAAAACTCCTGGGTCTAATCACCAAATTTATCAGCAGAGCTGGATACAAGGACAATGCTCCGAATTCAATAGCCTTTGTATACACAAGCAGCAAACCCATGGAGATAGAAATTGGGAAGTCAGTCCCTTTCAAAATAGCACCCCCCAAAATGAAATATCTAGGAATCAGTCTAACAAAGGAGGTGAAAGACCTCTATTCTGAAAACTACAGCACTCTGAAAAAATGAGATAGAAGAAGATATCAAAAAATGGAAAGACATACCTTGCTCCTGGGTAGGAAGAACCAATATCCTCACAATGGTTCTACTCCCACAACTACTATATAGATTCAGCGCAATCCCAATTGAAATCCCAACAGCATATTTCACAGATCTGGAGAAAAAAATCCAAACATTCATCTGGAACCACAAAAGACCTAGAATAGCGAAAGCAATTATATGCTACAAGGACATGGTGGGGGGTAATATGATCCTGAACCTGAACTATACTATAAAGCCACTGTGATATAAACTGCATGGTACTAGCAAAGTAACAGACGTGTGGGTCAATGGAGTAGATTAGAGGATCCAGAAATTACTTCAGATACATCAGATCACCTCATCTTTGACAAAAGAGCCAACAATCTTCAATGGAGGAAGGATAGGCTCTTTAATAAGTGGTGCTGGAAAAACTGGGCTTTAACTTACCAAAGACTAAAGTTAGACCTATCTGTTTCACTATGTACCAAGCTAAAATCAAAGTAGATTAGAGACCTTAATATTAAAACAGACACACTAAACCTGCTGCAAATCAGGTTAGGTAAAACTCTTGAAGACTCATTTATTTGTCTTGATTTTAGTCATAAAAACTGAAGACAATGTTGCTGCTTTAGATGAACTCATCAAATATGGGAGGAATAGCACTGTAAAATAATGAGTGCAGTGCAAAAGATTAATTATAAGAATATATTCAGATATTATGGGAGGAAGCACTGGCAGATCTCATAATGGGCTCAAATAGCTATTAATGCAGTGGTAGAGAAAGTGTGCACATCCTTCCTTCAAACAATACACCTATTCATTCAAAAATATGATCAGGAGATCATGACTATCCTGATGGGACTTATACAGCCTCCTCTGGCAGCAGTGCCAGGCTGATCCACACTTCAAGGAGAGACAACTATGCCAGGCTTCTTCTTATACTGTATATTTTACTGAAGGATTGTTAATTGTCCAACTAAAATCACAAGAGAGATTTCTTATTTAAAAATCTGATATAAGTTAGAATTCTTAAGAGCTCAAACTGAGAATTTCACATTTTTGAGGGCAGTAATGGCAGGACTGGTAATATAAACCCAGCAGTTGAGCAACCCCAAATTCCATATTACTGTTCTGGTAATCTCTGAGGAGTCCCTGATGATGCTTACAGATACAAGAACAACCTTTTCTATAATTATATAAAGCCATATATATATTATCAAAACACAAAGTCACATGAGCAAAGATTCCAGAAGTTTCACAGAAACCAGCAGTAAGAATAAATACTAATAAAAATAAATAATATAAGTGATAAATAGTATAAATAATAGAAAAAGAGGTATAGAAGAGAAAGAAGTTTTGCTATTTGCATTTTACATTCAGAATAACTGGAGGAAATATTACTTTCTTAAAATATGAATGCAGTACTGTGACAAAAGGAGCATTTAGGTGAAAATATTCTTAAAAAGTAAAATATGATAATAAATAAGAGAAAAACTTTAAAAAGCTGATGGAAGAAATAGGAAGACAAAAGGCGAAATTGGGAGAACGTGAAACTAAAAGCCTAATTCAGTTAAGTTCAAGTATCTAGTAAGGATTTCTAAAGTGAGAAGAGAAAATAATAAGAAGTAATGGAAGAAGTGAAAGTTGTAAAATCTTCAATTTCAGTGCGTGATGAATAGGAAAAAGCACAAAAAACAAGAGATAGAGCACAAGCAAACATTAAGATAAAACTTCAGAAAAATAAGGATAAGATCCTAGAAGTCCACATTCTGCATATTCAGAAACAAAAGCTTAAATATTTATCTCCCATGTGCTAGTTTTGTAAACACATGAGTGTGAAATCCTACAAAACAAGGGATGACAACAGGAGAAAGAGTATGAAGTTAAAGAGAAAAGGAAGTTCCGGTGTACAGAAGAATTATGGGGGATCCTACCTAGCTTGCACTGAAAACAGGTTCAAATTGGAGCAGGAGTAGCTATTGCTCTGAGACGTACTCATTTCAAAATAAAAATAGTTTTTCTTTAACTCAGGGATTGTTTAAGCAGTGGGACTATCTCATTTGTATAGTGAAAGTGGTTGCTATTTCTTGCCCTAAGAAAATCAAATGAGTGGGGAAAGAAGAGAGAAGAGGAATAAGAAATAAGTAAGATGTTTTAAGTACATGTACCTAACCCTTAAGAAGAATATCAACATTGTGCACTAAAAACACTCACTAATAAAAACATAAATTAAAAAGGGGGAAATGGGGCTTGTGATGGAGCACTTGATGGACATAAGACCCTGGGCTTGATTCCCAGTACTGAAAAATGTCCTGAAAAATATTAAGCGAATTATAATAAATACGAAGCAAACAAAAATTTGGCATGTTTGTAGGAATTTGAATTTATGTGTGGTCAAAACACATATGGTGTGAGTGAAAGGTTTCATATTATTCATTTTTGGTTTATTTTTGAGATAGGGTCTTGTTCCATAATTCAGGTTGGCCTTGAACTCACTATATAGCTTTGCTGGTATTGAACTCACAGTAATTCTGTTTCAGTAATTTTTAACGTTTTTAAAAAATATTTCTAATATGAGTGGCATATTTTTGGAGACATGGAATTTGCTTTTCTCTCCAAATCATACTGACTAGTAAACAATAAGCAGTATTTCTGCAACAATAATAGACTATGTGCTACTTACTGATTTTTTTTCTAAGAGTTCTGCAACTCTGAATGTTCTTGCATTTTTTATTTTATGAAGAAAATGAAACAAAATATCATAAAATAACAAGAGAATAACAATGGTTAATATACTTTATCATCATCTGCAAAGTAGTGACTCAGAGTACAAGACAAAAAGATTCTCAGAAAGAAGAATAGATAATAACACAAAACCTGTTTTAAATGAAGTGGCAGTACAAATGAAACAAATTACTACATATTAAATTTTTTTGAAATGATGGAATAAGTAATTTGGGGAAGTATCCTGTGAGTCTGAACCTACTATATGTTGTTTCTCTTACTTCTTTCCTTTTCTCCTCCTCCGTCTTCCTCTTCTTTAATCATTTCTTGTTTGATTGATGCCTAGTTATTCTGAGTGCAAGTTGTTTTCAAAAACTTGATTAATTTACTTGAGAGTTGGAATAATGTTATATTTCCTTAGAATGTATCTGTGTTTTGGAAAAACTGGAAAGTTTCCAGTGCGAGGCTCAGTTTCATCTTATTTCTGATTCACTGCTTTTCCTAGTTTCAGTGGCTATCCAAGACCCAGTCAGCTTGCAGCTCCTGAACTCTAATTTTTATCTCATAGCTACTTAATAGCTAAAATCCTATCTCATCTTCTCAGCAATCTATGCTTCAATTAGAAGGGAATGCCAGGGGAATAGCAGCTCCAAATTCACTTCTCGGGTCTAAATTACCTAGTATACAATTACTGAAAGCAGAACTTCCTGTTATGATTTTCCAGTAAGAAAAAAGAGAATATTCAAAGGACAAAGACTAAAATATTTCTTCAACACAAATAATTAATCTTGATAATGTGTAAATAATGGCTTCTGTGAAAGAAGGGTGGGGAATAAAAGATGAATGAGTAATTACTAATTTTTTCTCTCCATGGAGGATAAAAAACGTTGGTCGCTCTAACAGGACTATATGAAAAAAAAAGACACAGCACATGACATGAACCATTCCAGCAATGCCAGAAGACTCTGGATATGAGAGCACCCAGGAACGGCAGGGAATGAAGCCTAGCAGTGAAATCCAGGTCTGAACACAACGGTGTCCCGAGGTATGATTTCTGCGAGAACTTTTTGGTTTGAAAGTGTGTGACAAGGATTCAAATCACCTAGAATAGTGACAGTAAAGCGATCTCAAGAAGAGGACACAATAAAAAACTAAACAGTGCCTTCAATATTTAACAAAAAAAAATCTATAAAGTGCAGAAATAGGTTCCTTGTGTCTTCCACCCATTACACTGTGGATGTGGCTGTTTGAAGGCATGGTGGACGTAGAGGGAGAATATTTAAATTGAAGAAAACTTATTACAAGTAAATGAAAAACACATTGCCGAGAACAATGGATAAGTGAATTTGAAGGGAGGGGGATATTTTGAAGGAGATTAATAGCAATGTGCTTTTTAGTGAAATAAATTTTTTAAAAAATTTAAACATTCACCGTAGGTTTTGATTGTACCTCATATGTGGTACAGGAAATCTACAGATATCTGTTGACTACTTTGACATATTAGCACCATGAAAAGATTCCATAGGATAATTTATTTGAAAGCCTTTTCATGCACCAAGCTTTCTAAAGAAAAAAAGATTTGACATTTATTGGGTCTTAAATATATTATAAAATATTGCTGTTATTCTCATGCATCCTAGACTATCATTCTTGGCATTTTCAAAGGTAGTATACAGGACATTTGAGCTTTTTACATGGTGCAAAAATATCCACACCACATTAGCCAAAAACACTATCATTTTAATAGAGTTCATCAAAACAGCTTTAATACTCATAAGGTGCATTTTGATCACTGTAAATTCTGTGCCAGTCTAATGGCATCTATGGATTGTGAACAACTTCAGCTGTTCTTTCTTCTCTGGGATAAATGTTAGTGGAAAAAAAGATTTCAGTTACTAACAGTTTCTATAATATATGAGACGTTCACAATACCATACAGGTACTAGGTGTGTTACCTTTCATGTTTTGAAACAGAGGCAGGCAAAGGTAGGGATTCTTTTCTTGATATATAATTAAAATAGAGGCATGGATTTACTTTATTAAATAGTTGAGAGTTCAAAGGTTAACAAGCAACAACACCAAGAATCCAAACTAAGGCAAAGCAAGAGCACAAACATTAGCTGAGTTGCACTACAATTGTGGCTAGCGCACTCTTAAAAAAGCAGCTGGTTATATTTTGGGAGTTAGGCTAACTGCCACCCAGACTCTTGCAAGATAATTGTACCAGACCAGGGGATGATTGAGAACATTTCTGGGCAAATGCCAATTATCACAGCTATTTAGGGGTCCAAATATGTGATCATATCTCTTAACTGGTATCTTTCATCTTATTATGGGTTGAATTGAATGCCCCTTTCCAAGTATGTTGGAATTTTACCCCAGTGCCTTAGAATGTGTTATTTTATAGAAATAGGGTAATTGGTTATGGATTTAGTTAAAGTGATGTTACACCAGGGTAGGTTGGGCTCCTCATTCATTATGGTAGGAGCCCTTATAAGAAGACAGCTATGAAAGCACAAAGACCTGGAGAAAGTGCTGTATAAAGACAGAGGTAGGATTTGGAGTGATGGTGCTATGAGCCCAAGAATGCTGGTGGCTACCAGGAGACAGACATGCCAAGGAAGTTTCCTTCCCTAAAATCACCAGGAACACGCCTGGATCTATATAATTAATTCAAACTTCCAGCCTTCAGAAGTACAAGGATAAGTTTATTGTTTTAAATTATCTAGTGAACTGTGTTTTGTTAAATATCGCTAGGAAATAAATGTACTTCTGATTCCTCAATTAGGTAAAACGGAACATAAAATTAACCTCTTGGCTAAAGTCAGTAATCAAACTCTTGATATTTTGGCTTCATTATCTGTCAAATATTCCTCCTTCCCAGATAGCATCTATAAGAATTACATGATCCTGGGTCGGGGAGTTAGCTCAGTGATTCTGACGCCTGTCTTGCAAGCGCAAAGATGCGGATTCAATCCCCAGTAACCACATATCATACTGGGCATGGAGACTCACGCCCAGCAGCAACCAGTACCACCTACCACAGTGCCGGGCGTGGTGGCTCACACCAATCCCACCACTCGGGAGGCAGAGGCAGGAGGATTGCTGTGATGTGAGTTGGAGGCTGAGCTCAGGGCCAACCTGAACTACAAAGCGAGACCCTGTCTCAAAAAACAAAAACAAAACAAACAAACAAAAAAAAACACCTTAACAACAACAACAACAACAAAAAAAAGAATTATATGATCTTGTGAGCACAGTAATTTACTTCATAATTGGTTAGATATTTAACCTGCTTATATTTTACTCTTCTTTCTAGTCTTCTAAATTGAATTACATTGAACATATTGGTATGTAAATATTTGTTGACTTCTTTGACTAGTACTTAAGAAAAATATGTAGAAAAGAATTATTGGCTCAAAGGATATGTATTTATTTTTACTTTTTCAAAGCATGCATTTAAAAATATTTGTAGATATGTTAGTAAATTGTTCTCTTTTAATGTTTAATGTTTATTAGTTATATCTAACATATGAAAGAGGATTTTTTCTGAGCTGAATCTCTCCAACAGAGTAGAACTTATGTGCTGTAAACACACACACACACACACACACATGATAACTATGTGAGAAAGTATGTTAATTTTATTAGGGTAATCACAGTGTACACATATGTCAAAATATCACATTGTAATATTATGTATATATAATATATAATCATAATATATAACACATAGTTTTTTATTTGTCAAAACTAGGATGGAAGCATTTTGTGCTAACTTGATTTGTACTTTTCATTACTTTGAATACTGAACTGTAATCCTCCTAAATTTTTATTAACTCTTTTATGCCACTTCTGTTCTTGTTCAGTAGTTTTTCTCAAGTAGGGAAGGTCTTACAATAAAATCTACTTGTTCCTTGTATACAGAATATCCTGACATTTTTCACTGTATTTATTTGTACTATGAAAGTAAAGATAAGTATCCTTTAGGGTTGCAGTATGAACCAGATGCTTGTGTGCTGAATTCACTACATACCTGGGACCTAATAAATTTCTAATGGATACAATTTATTACAGTTTCATGGAGGTGAAAGTCAACGGTCTGTACACACTCTTCCGTGCTGTTCTCTTGGGTCTGGTGGCACAGCTCTGTTGACTTTTCAAACAAAGCATTTTCTCATCCACACAGACACGTTGGCCCTTTTCTTTCACACTGTCTGCATACATGGTTAAGACTGAACAAAGATGAGGGAGTAAGCTGTGTTGGAGACTCAGCACGTGACAGTGCAGAGGCCAGAGAGTGTGTGAGCTGGGTAAGGGCAGGAGCGTTGCTTTCAGACTGCTGGGTTCGCATCCTGTGTCTGTGTGTTGGCAAGTGGTGTCTTTTGTGTCTCAACTTCCTGTCTAAATAAATAATTAATAATGCTAAATACCTCAGGTTATTGTGAAGATTAAATAAAATATTTTTATTACCTATTATGCATATCCATTACCATAAATCTAACTCCTAAAAAATAAAAGACATTAGTTGTCTCACTCAAGTTGGGAATTCAGGAGTGTCTCAGCTCTTCAGGAGGTTCTGACCAAGTATTCTTCTAGAGTGGTGTCATCTAAAGTTTCGTGAAGGTAGGAGGATCCATTTCCAAACATTCACCCCTACAAGGCTGGTAAACCAACACTAAATCCTGGCAGAAGGCCCATGTTCATGTTCATTGTCATGAAAATCTCTTTGCAGGAATACTTGAGCTTCCAGATGGCCTCCATGTAATCCAGGGAAGAAAGCAAGAAAGAAATGGTGCTGTCTTTCTGACCGAATTTCAATAGCCTCATGCCATCATTTCTATCACTCTCTCTTCATTAAAAACAAGTCATCAATTGAGACCTCTACTCAAGGGAAAGCAAAGTGGTTTCAATCTTTTGAAGAGAAGAATGTCAAGGAATTTGTAGATTTATTTTCAAATAGTCATATGATATAACTCATGTGGGACCTTCATAAAATCAGCCTATTGGAAGAAGTCAAAGATTCCAGTCATTGTAACATCTCACTCAATGCAATTATCCACAGCACTACATGAAAGGGTTCATATGGTCACTTTTGTTACAAGCCCATTATGGTCAAAATAAAGAGGAGCTAGATGAAAGAGTCCAACATGTCATAGTGTAGAGCTACATTTTTTTCCAGTAAGTCCTTGCTTTGTAACAGAATTACTCCTGGCTCATGTAGCACAGGGAACAAGTGCTCTTAAGGCAACAGGATTAACACATGTTATCACTACTGAATTGTTGCTTTACATGTGAAAAAAGAAAGAAGTAGATAGATTAGAACATAGGTTACAAAGTTTCTTGAATCTTAAAGGTGAAACATTAGAATTTAACAATACTGGTCTTTGATGAGCTGCTTTGGACTGTACCCCCTTGATCTTGGTTAAATACCTAACTTTTCTCCCCAGTTGGGAATAAATTTCCTTTTATTTCCATTAGTGGAGAAATTCAGTAACCCAGTTAGTTGGTGAAATATTGAAGGTTTTGAGCCAGATTAAGAATCTGGTGTTTTAAAAAGATACATTGGCCCAAAATATGGAAGATATTTCTGGTATAAGAAGATTGAGAAATATTCAAATTTACTCATAGCAATGCCACTGCCTAGCCCTAATAATAATTAAGGCCTGTAAAAGGTTAAGACTAGAATGAAAGATCTTCTGATGAGTTGGTATGCTAGAAATAAATGCTGGCATATGCTTGAAAAACAAATACAGTGTATTACTCCAGAGTTTTGATTAATTGATGAACAATGGAATGCTTTTAACACATATCAAGAGAAAAATTGGCTCCTTGTCGAGAAACACTCATCTGTATGTAGCCCCACCTTATGTTTCTTAACAAGCTGAATTCCAGATATATATGATAAGTGTAAATGTAAAATCACAAGAATCTTAAAGAAAATTAGATGTGTATTTACTTGCTGTTTGCATTGGAAGGAAGTCTAAATATAAAAGAAGGACTCTCTAGGGAAATGAATCCAATAGATGTATCTAAGTAACTGTATACTTTTGTATAGCACACTTAAAAATGTGAAACTAACCACAAATATTCATTGCTTTCCTGCTGTGTGCCAAAGACTATATTTGGAATTTTGCCTTAATTACTTAGCTTAATCTTTACAGAAAACACAAGAAATGGGATTGTTGTCTCCACTTAACAAATGAGGAAACTAAGATTCAAGATGACATCAGTCATTTATTATGAGGCCACACTCTGGATACACAGGGAGCTTTATGGAGACCTGTGCCTCCCTTCCATCCGGGAGCAGTTGCATCAAAATCTCTGGGAGTAGCTGTTGGCATCCAATCATTTTCCTGAGATCACACAGCTCATTACTGAGGCCAGAGTAAATTCTGCCTCCTAAGTGTCTGGTCCTTTTCTTTTACCATGTGGATATTTTCTTAAGGATATATTCTCCAGCTACTTCCTCTTCAGAGTTGCAAAATCCTAAATGGAAGCTTGACACAGAAGAAGTTTTAGATGTAAGTGGCTTCAGATCCACTTGTAGTGTGGACTTACAGAGTCCACACTAAAACTCATATTTTAGGACATCAGTTAGAAAACCAGAGCACTGGGATGGGTGGTGCTTTGAGAGCTCCTGGACAGCTGTGGATTAAGAGGAACAAGAAATTGTAGAGTGACTAAGCAGAGACAACCATGTGATGGTCTATTAGCAATGAAATAATTGTACATAGTATGTTGCTGACCAGAATATCTCCATACAGCACATGACTGTACATGCACACTATCATCAGGCATAGAACTGTGTTTGTGTGCATGTGTGTGTGTGTGTGTGTATGTGTGTGTGTGTGTGTGTGTGTGTGTAATTAGCAATGCTTAGAAGACATAAAAAATGTTTGCATGAGTCTATGTGGTTTGGCTTCTTACAACCATTGTAATATTTTCCCCATCAAATAACACCTAACAATTTAGTTGGGCAACTTCACTGCGTGGTTTTTTTTTGTTTTTAAAGCACAGATTTTGGAAACAAGTCAATATTTTTCATTCTCAGGTGCATTTTTAGTAGCTCTATAGTAGTTGTTACCTAAGCTACCAACCTTCTCCATAACTTGGTTTGTTCAGCTGTGAAGTGGGAATGATACTTATTAATGCTGCATAAGTAGCCACCTGAGACCCTAATGGCTTTGTCTCTTGTGGGTTCCTTGGGTAGAAGAGCATCATGACTGAGCAGTTTCTACTCAGCCTTTCTCCAAACTAGGACTGCAGCCACTGCTGGCTTTGATAAGAGCAGAACATCCTCATCCAAAGCTCACTCAGGACACAAAATGTTGCTTGTTCTTTCTGGGAAGTTTCAGTTGTTTTCCACAAAGGCGTCTCTCTCCAGAACTGCTGACAGTCCTTGTGACATGCCATGTTGCAGAGCAAGTGACCCCAGAGATCAAGGAGGAAGTTACAATGCATTTTGTGGCTTAAGCTTGAGGTTACACATCATCATTTCTGCTGGATTGCATTGGGTGCACAGACGACCCCTGATGAAGTGTGGGAGTATGCAGCCATCTACCAGAAAGCAAGGATCTTGCAGACCATTCTGGAGCTCAGTATCCAAAATGCCTACTGTACAGACTTTTTGCAAATATGTACATCTATAATTTCATCTATAGCTATACACACACACACACACACACACACACACACTTCTACGCCTTATTATAATGTGCATGTACAATCATATCCTGTATGGAGATGTTCTGGTAAGCAGCATACTATATACAAAAACTGCTCCCAGAAGGTGATATCATCTCATGACATTAATCTGTATGAGTACATTTTATGCTTGCACAATGACAAGCTCCCCTAAAGAAACATCTTCCAGAAATTGTCCCTGTCATTAAGAAATATATGATTTTATATACATTTATATAGCTATGTATAATAGATATAATATGCTATTATTGTGGTTGAAATCTGAGGCTCCTTTTGCTGAGGCTTTGGTTGGTGAGTTACTTTTGAGAAATGATTAGACCATGACTGACTTTTTAGTGAATTAACCCATTAATCCCATCATAACTTAATGGCACTATTGGGAAGTGATGAAAACAGAAGGTGAGGTCTTGTTGAAGAGTCAATCATAATAATGTGACATTGGGCACCATAGTGCATTCATGGGATCATAGCCCAGGCCATTTCCTCCCTGGCCCTTTCTCTCTCTGCTTTCTGGTTGCGATGGGGTCAGAAGCTTTGCTCCACTACACCCTTCCTCTCTGATATTTCTGCCTTGCCACAGAACTGAAAGCAATGGGACCAGCTGGCTGTAGACTGAAACCTCTAAAACTGGGCCAGAATAATTCTTTCCTACTTTTAGTTGTGCAATGTGAGGTGTTTCATTATAGTCATGAAAAGCTAACATTCTTTCTTTCTTTCTATCTATCTATCTATCTATCTATCATCTATCTATCTATCTATATCTATCTATCTATCTATCTATCCTTTATCTCTCATCTCCCTACCCATCTCTTTATTACATATATGTATTATATACATACATCTCAGCTGAGATTAAAGTTTAGACAATTACATAATAAATCAGAAATTTTGGAGGTGGGTTTTGGGCATCAGAATAGTAGTTTAAAAATCACTACAGGTTATTGCAATGTGCAGCCAGTTTTGAGCTCCATAATTCTATCCTAACCCTTAGCTTCACTGAGATAATCTTCCCTGTACCCGAGCTGTGGAAGCCTCCACCTCAAAAACATGGTAGAGTCATTTGGAGACCTCCAAGAAACTCAGATGTCTAGCTACACCCAGATGACTTATATCAGAATCTTTGAGGCTAGGCGCCCAGGAACGAGTATTTTTTCTTTGGTTTCCTAGGCAATTCCAATACTTGGTCAAGTTTGAAACTCTTCTCTCACTATTTAATTTAGATGATCGCCTTAAGAGTCCCTTGTTTTCTCAGTCAGCTGAGCTCTAATGCAGCATTCAGATCATTGGGACCTAAGTTCACTTGGTGGAAACAAAGAGAAGACCTTTGACCCGCCCTAATGTGCTGGGAATGCTGAAGATGGGTAGGAATGCACAGCATGGCGCCAGTTGCTGTCTGTCTGCGCTGTGTGTCTGGCGGATTTGAGGCTCCAGCATGTCAGCCAGCCTCCTTTGGCCAAAATTCGCCTTCATGCAAAGTAGAAACCCCCTAGGCATGTGATTGCCAGGCCAGGAAAATGTCACCCATTGCCAGAGAAAAACCAGCCCTCCACACAACTAGAGAGAATGGCACATGAAACCAATTTAGCCAACATGGTTGGAAAGGCATCAGAAGCATGGTGAGATGGCCACTGTGGAAATTAAGGATGCACCTGGTCATGCTCATAGACGCTGTATAGAAATACAGCACGCCCCAAGTTCAAGAACACGGAGCCATTCATCTGCTGCTCTTTGAGCCTGCTTTGTGAATGAGCGATAGGCTGGTAAAGAGAACAGCTGATCACAGTGCGGGGAAGACCAGCAATAGGGAACAAGCGGCAGCTGTACTTGGGGCAGACAAATAATAGGTACATGATAATTTCTAAGTAAGCTCTGCCGTCAGACTGCACATAAGGGACTTGTGATGTGTTGGAAACATCACAAACTTCTTTGCAAATATTTGGGATTGTGGGAAGCTCACAACCAACTTTGCCCAGAGCTTTCTCTCCACATTTAAACCTATGTTTGTTTTATGCAAGGCTTAATCCATGTGTTTTTGATTCTTTAAACACAACTCATCAAAGTACTTTGGAAAATACTATTTAACATCTAAGATGCTTGGGCTTTTTAACCTTTTAAAAACATTTTTCCCCTCTCTGAAAATGGACTTAAATAGCATGTTTGCCAAGTTTATAGTCCACTCAACTTTTGTGAAGCCAGAATTTTGACCAATAGCCATGATTTCATTTCTTTGTACGTGCCAAAAATGTGACTTCTTGTTTGCTTTTAATGGCCTACATTTTTTAAAAACTGAATTTCAGTAAACCCTGATGGCTACAATTTGCCCATCCTTAGATCCTCATTTATTCTCCTCACTAAGGAACTTATTAACACATTTCCATTAAAGTCTTTCTATTTGGAACAATTTGATTTCATGACCTAATAATTACAGAATGTCTGGAGTTCGGAAAACACCTTATGTCAAAAATCTCAGAATTAGTTGGCAAGCAAGAGCACAATGCCATGAGGTTAGTCCTCCTCCACCTGTAAGGAGCATGGGCCTTGATTTGGGGGAATTAGATGAGAAGTAGGAAAGTGAGAGGAAAATGTCTGGGCTGGCTGACCCAGGGGCTTTTGAGACTCTAATAACTGTTTATTTTTCCTTGTTTTTATCTATTACTTAACAAATCTACTTAGATGTCTTTGTTGCTCAATCTTCATGTCTTACAGAGAGCGAAGGAGAATCAGCTGTGTTAATAGGGCCAAGCCACGATGATGCTGAACTAATGCAAACTCCCCTAAGAAAATTTAAAGAAAGGTTAGACATATTTATCTGTCCTGCCCTTTGAAATGTCTTTCTATTTCTGGATTAAAATTTAAAATCCTATATACCCAGTTCACTAAAATTCACAATAGCTGCCAAGAACTATCTTCCAGAATTTGAGATACTATTTTCACAGATGCTGTGAACTGATATTGATTCTGATCTCCAGATGTGCAGCAGAGCCAACAATACCTTTTAGGTTTTGACTGTTACTTGTTACAGTGAGGATGTTTTATGGAAAATGAAAGTTGTAGTTATTTTCCTTGAGGAAATATCAATGAGGAGAATTTATGGTACTACTAGATATAAAACAAGAAGCACTTTGACCATAACAAGGACAGATGTTCAAGTGACTTGAACTTGGAACTGTGAGAAGATGAATGTTAGCAGAGAGATGCAGTGGCAGACCTGGGGCACACTGCTTTGAGTGGAGGGAGGCCCCAGTAAGCTGTGGGCATGGCTTTCTTCACAATAAAGATTTGTTTTGGAAAAGTCATAGACTCTAAATCCCTCAATTTTATATAGTAGTTCTAAGCTTGACATTTAAGGAGTAGACTGAGTAGAACACTGCAGCAGGAAGGGACATATTATAACAGTTTTATCTATCAGCTCGCATTCCTTTTCTATAATATTGAGCATATACTGTATCTACTTATATCAGATCAAAACATTTGTATCATGCCAATCCACTTGCAGTAACTCTTATGGGAACTATTCTCTACAATGTTTTTTATATCTGATATAATACATAAGCACATTTTCTTATCTTGTTTTGTTCTGTTTCTCTGTGCAGATTTTTATTACAAGGCTGAGATATAAAATATCAGTGATGTGTATATATATATATATATATACATATATATGTGTGTATATATACACATATATATGTATATATATATACATATATATATGTATATATATGTATATATGTGTGTGTGTATATATATATATATATATATATGGAAACTGTCTATTAATGAATATGCAGCCATTTATTAATTAATGAAGATGAAAATCAAATATTTTTACCAGACTATTTTGAGTGTTTTCTCTGGGAGCTTGGATTTCATTAAGTTTGCTTTTAAGTTCTTTTCTAGAGAGTAGGGTTATAACTTGCTAGAGAAGAAGAGGCAAGTCTTATTGTAAGAATTATTCTTTCTAAAGAAGTAGTCGCCCTCGAAGTTTGATATCTCCTGGTGAGATTCTTCTGGAAATTAGATGAATCTGGTTAAAATAATGAATACTGAGCCATGCCCTATGAGGGGTATTAGAGCTCCCAGGACCTTTGCATATGTCATTCACCACATTTCTCCATGGCATTGCTGCTTCTTACCTGAGAGCCATTATCTCATCATAATAAAACACAGGTGATTAGGGGCTGTTGGGCAAGCCCACACTCTTATATCAAGCACCTGAGACACCCAGGGAGTCTCCCGTGTTCATCTCTGGAAGAGACAGATAGTATCACCAATAAGTTAAGATAGCATGTCAAATTCAGGCTTGGTATGCTCAGTCCAATGATGAGCAAATATGTCTTCAGCACCCACCAGAGGCCAAGCACCATTCCAGTTGGAGTGGGTGCCTTGGTGGGTGGAATTTGGGGCCTAACACAGTGAAATGTTTTACTTAGCATTTCTTTCATCAGCTATATCTTTGAGGAATATTGAATCAGGTCAAAGTTCTGAAAACAATGACAGTAAGCTCTACAACCTTTCCTTTGCTCTTTTTCCTTGTAGAAATTAAATATGAAATTGTCATTTAATAAGAGGCATGTTCCAATTTGTGTGGTTGTCATGAATTACAAGTTAAAATTAAAGCCATATTTTGAACTAGATCATGTGGTATAAACTTATGATCCATGAAGTAAAATTCTGTTTTTAATTTTACGCAATGAATTTGGGTGAGTTATTTAATATCATTAACCCTTCACTTAAAGCAGCATGCCTCCAACTCCTATCTATCAGCAGCAATCTAGGATTGCTGCTCACCCTCACTCTGCTTTTCCTCTTCCATAAAGACTTTCAAAGCTAAACATAAGAGCTAACTATGGTGTCTGTAATGTGAGAGACTTGGAAGGCTGTAGCAGGAAAATCATCTGAGCCCAGTGGTTCAAGGCCAGCCTGAGCACCTTCACTAGACACTGTCTCTTAAGGGAGCCTTACAGCTAATGAAATGTAAGGATACTGAGAATGGTGAAGAATTCTCAGAAATGTTTATTTTGTGATAAAGGGTACACGTATAGTTGGTGTTTCCTTTCACCTCTATATTTTCTTGTTTTCCTTCAAATGCAGCTGTGATACCTGAAGTGTGTCAAGATGTGGTGACCACGTGATGACAAGTAGAGGACAGAATCCAGTGTGCTAATAGCCTCATGAACCTGGAAGACACTACTGAGCCTGAATCCAGCAGCCATAGCAGACTCCTCAGTCACCTTGCGTGTAAGAATGCCACAACTCATTGATGATTATTTAGGTTCTTTTATTTGGAGATTCTCTTTCACACAGCCAAACAGACTGCTATGTAATAACTTTGTCCTCTTGAGCTTGTTTCAACGATTTCATACATTATTGATTTCAACTTTGCATTTTGTGTATGAAGAACCCTGGGCTTACAAAAGGGTTGAGCAAAAAAAGAAAAAAAAATACATTTTCTCTATATAAGTTGATCTCAAGTATTTTCTTACAGTTACAGAAATCTAACACAGACATACTACATAGAATACACTTCATAGACCTATTTTTAAAATATTTCTGAGTTGACATTATGCCCTCTCCTACCTCTGGGATATTAATTATGGTAATTTTTTGTCCTCTGATCCGCCTTTCACTGTGAGCTGTAACCAAATTGTAGACATTGGGGATCTGTGTTCAGATTTGTACTTTTTCTTTAGGATTTCTGTCAAATATTCCTCACCCTGGTGCTCCCCAAGCCTGTAACTCTAACCTGACTAACTTTCCTCACCAAAATGTCTTGTTTTCTGTGCTTCATCTTTTCTTTTCAACCACCTTGTGGATAATGTCATCTGATGTCATATTTTCTCACTGTAATCTCAAAACTTTCTCAAGTTGAACTGACAGTTTGTGCCCATCAGACTGGCTTCACTTATTTAATTTCATATAGGAGAAATCATTGCACAGAAAAGAATTATCTTTAATTTTCCCTTTCTTTCCATGACTTCCTCACTAAACCCCAACCTCCACAAACTCATCTTTACAAGCGGTTTTCATATTTATATTCATCTTGCCATTTCTATCGCTTTTATGCTGGGCTGGGCCTTCAGTAACCTGTGTCTAGTTAATCCAGCAGTAATCTTAGGAACAGAAGCTGAAGATTCACCCATGTTTGAACTTCAGCTTCATATCTTACTACATGATCTCAAGCAAGTTATAGTACGTCTCTGATTCTCAGCTTCCTCGTTCATCTGCTGGAGATAATAGCAGTGCCTATCTCATGTCTGCTAGAAAATTATATGAATTGGTAAATATAAAGCATTATAGTGGCCCTGACACCTTACAAGCTCTGCGGTCAACGTTGGAAATTATCATTGCTGGACTTTGCATCACTCTCTAATTATCCTGTTTGCCTCTCACCTATCTTGCTTTACAGCTTCCTGGTACATATATGCCAACATCCTGAAACACCTCCAACGTGTCTCTCTCTTACTAAAGATACATAATGTCTGGCATTTCCTTCTATTTACAAGAAAACTTTTCTACCTGCTTTTTAAGGACCTCCATAGCTTGGTGCCATGCTGGGTGGTCACCCTGACTCCCCACCCTTCCCGAATGTCATCCCCACTTAGTCTCCATTTCAAGCCCAGTATGGCACTGAGTAGGAACAAAACACAAAGCAGGAAGGATGTCCTAATAATCTCACATCCAATTTAGATTTAAATGGCTATAGATTCCAGTCCCAGCTCTGTATGACCTTGGACAAGTGATAATTTCCCTGAGCTTTAACTTCTTCATCTGTAAGACTTAAAAAGTAATCATTTCCTATGGCATTCTTATGGGTGTAAAGTAAAATGATTTATGTTAGCTTCTCTTAGTCCTCATTGAAATGAGTCTGGATACATTTAGAGTGCATTGATTAAATGGGATATAATAACTGGAATGTAAAAAATGAGCTTGAAGTGGGTGAAAATGAATGGAAATATGCAAAGGTTCCCGGATAAAAGCAAACACCTGGTATGTATGTAAAATACCCAGAAGTTTATGGAACACGTGTGAAGAACTGATATCGATTGGTCTAGCTTGTCCTTAACATTTTTCCTTCCTTACAACTGCTGCTTGCTTTGGGGAATTCATTTGAACCATCTCTGCCTTGCTATCATTGAAGTCCAACTTTGGTGCTCTACATGATCAGAGAAACTTCTCGAGTCACACACTACAGAAATGATCCCTGAAAGTATAGCCTATGAAGTTCAACTTTGACCTGGACAACTGAGGAGCTGTCTTCTTCCAGCTCAGAGTTCTAGTCTGGTCCCTTGTAATATCTGTAGCATGTATTGTCTAGATTGTTAATACAGTTTAGATCAACTTCCCCACTGAATAGTTAAATTTTATGTTTGTATGTTTGGTCTATTCAGCTAAACTGTGTGTGCTTTTTGAGAACAGAAACTTTGTCTTCATATTCCTTCAGCATGTGGATCAGAACTTTCCCAATAGTAGCCCCAGGTTTATGTTTTTAATTTAATGTGCATGGAGAAGAGGAAGTGCTGTCATGCTGGCTTGTTATGCTATATGAATGACGTGCTATATGAATCACGGGCTTCGCTCCTCCTCTGCAGAAGAACGTTGTGCAATTCTCTGTACTGTTGGCCTCCCGGGCCGTACTGTCAAGGCACCATGCAAGCCCTCCCAGCACTGTTACACCGAGTCAGTCTGGTGGTGATCAGGGTAGAGATGTGAAACCTGGTTGATCTGTGTGAAAATTACAACTGCTTCCTCTTTGGTGGGAGTCTTTAGAGTGAGCTTAGAAGAAAATAAGAACCAGTCAAAACTCTCACTATGAATAATGCATGAAGCATTTGTAAAATGAAACTGCCTACTCTTTTCTCATCTGGAAATTTTGATTTGGGTCTGTATGGATTTTATTAGTTTAAAATGAGACACATTCAGAGAGCCCTGACTTTCCTCCTCATTTATTTCAAAGGGCAGACCACATAGACTTTGCTGTAATGTAAGTAACACTATTGTGATGTTTAGGCGCCTGAGCTAACTTGGGCTTTCTGTCCCAGCACGTTACAGAAACCGCCCCTTCCTCAGCAAACGCCTACATGAGGACAATAATGCCCTGAGCCACACCCTACATAGCCACACCCTATGTTGGAGTAAGAGAGGCCACTCTTAGCATGCCTCAGAGATTTACTCTGTAATGAAGTCCAACAGCTATTTAATGAAGCCCAGAGTTATGGGAGGGAATTTGGGTCTACAGATGAAGAAACCTGAGCAAAGATGATCCAACCCTGCATCTGAGATACAATGGTAGCTCAGTTCACAAGCTCACTTCTCTCCCCAGTTCCACTTGCAGCTGAACTAGATAAGAAGTGAATCACACTGCTCCATAAGATCAGCATTGAACTAAGCACTACGTTTGATTAGGTTCTTGTCCAACTCACTTTGCCACCAGAATCATGGAAAGAATCAAATGTATGAGCTGAAGTACCATGATATTAGTAGCCTGATGAAGTAATAAAGTCCTGATACTGTACCTTAACTATACCATAGGCTAGATGGCAAATTGAGGGCTTAGCACTTCATTGACTCATTTGGGATGTGGTCAGTAACTTGATGACTAGCCTCTGCTTATTAGTTTGGCACATTATTACTAAAGTAATGGCTCAGAACTTTATAGACTAGCTGGGAATATAACCAGTAAATTGATGGCTTGGCACTTTGCTTACTAGTTGAAGATGTGGTGACTAACTGGTACAGCAAAACCCACTGAAATGGTGCTCAGCCTCAGAGCCATCATGTTCACATTCACAGAATCTGGAAACTAGTAAAGACTCCATTCAGAGAGTTCTCCACTAAACCTCATTCCTAGGCCAACCACATTGGCTAAGAGGAGAGTGCAGCAGACTTTTAGGATTATATTGCCTCATAAAGTTGTTCCTTGAAATGATAAATGTTTAGATGGTTGAATCTTTGGCTTATTTAGGACAAATGAATACGTACAATTTCAAATAGTTTGTTTATTTTGAAGAAGAGATTTTAGTAGAACTTAGGAACAGTGGAGAATTTAACTACATAGTGCAGTGATTGGATAAATCTTTTGAAACTGATTTCAAAATGTCCTGACTTGGTACTGATTGGTACCCTTATATATGGGGGTGAGGGAGAATATTGCTTAGTGAGGGGACCCGGCTAGTTAAACATGTTTGATCTCTTGATCTTGACAGTGTTAAATGATGTAAGCACATAAAAATTCATTAAGCTGTATATTTAAGATAGAAACACAGTATTCATAAGTTATAACTAAATAAAAACTTTTAAAATTAAAATGGCTTAAAGTACTGGCTTAATTGGCATTCTGGAGAGGCTTAGATTTTTGATTTAAGTCTTTCTTTCTTTACTAAGGCAAATATAGCATGTTACAAACTTCATTTGAAGAATTCCTACATTTTGGTATATGGCCAATCCACTTAAAATATTTTCTATTTTTTCTTGTACATTCTCTTTAATCCATGAGGGACCTAGTATTCAAGGTCTCCAAATGACTGGAGATTTTTCTAGATACCTTTTGCTTTTTAACTTGTAGTTTAATTTCATCTAGTCAGAAAATATACTCTGTATGCTTTTGTAGAGTTGTATACAAATGTGTTTTATGGCCAACAGAAGAATATAACCTAGAGGCTATGTATAAAGGCTTAGAAAGAAGGTTTATTCTGCTGTTTTTTTAGTGAAATGTTCTACAGATGGAAATGAGGTGATGATCACTGACAGTGTTGCACAGATCTTCTACAGCTGCCCTGGATTTCTTTCTATGATTTATCAGTTACTCAGTCCTACTTCAGTCTCCAACTGTCATTGTTTGTTATTTTCCTCTTAGCTGTGTTGGTTTTTCATCATTTATTCTATTAAATAAATAGGATTGTCATATTTTCTTTATTAGTTGAGCCTTTTGTCATTAAGAAATGAACTTCTATATTCTTAGTGATATTCTTTGCTCAGAGGTCTACTCTGTTTGATATTAGTATTGGCTACCTCTGCTTTCTTTTGATTAATATTGTTATGTATGTCTTATTCCATATTTAAGTTTTGACTATTTGTGTAATATTGAAGTGTAGAACTTATTTTTAAATCTTATCTGGCAATCTGTGTTTTAATTGTTATTTTTAGACCACCTTCATTTAATGTTGCTGCTGTTATGGTTGGGTTTATACCTACTGCTTTATCTTTGCTTGCTGATACTGTTATACGGTCTTTTATCTCTTATTCTCTTTTTCAACCTGCTTAAAGATTCAGTGTTTTTGTAATTCATTTATATATCTATTTTGGATTGTTATTTATAGGTCTTATTAAATAGCAGTTTTCCAAGTACTTGTTATATTTGTATTTAATCAAGTATAGTTTAACCTTAAATAGTGTACACAGTAAGTGTAAAATTATGTTTTAATTTTTCATTATACAAAAATTACTTTATTATCAAAACAGTATGGTTTTTTAAGCTTAAGATCTATTTATTATTAATTGCTATTTTTATAAATAGCAAATCCTTCTGCTTTTCCACGGGGATGTATCCATGAAAAGCGGCTGATTTCTACCCAGTTCTGCTCCTGCCTCCACAGACCAGACTCACTAGAAGGTGGTGCGCAGCAAGCAGCCTCCTGAAATAGTCGTGGTTTCCCCTCACTTGATCTCAGACCCTAGCATGCAGTCAGTTTCCTCTTTGTGAATTCTTTTTGGTTTAAGCTAATCTATCACTTTTAGTGCCTCTTCCCCAGGACACAGGTCAACAAAATCCTTGGGAAGTTGGTGTCTCAAACTGGGGATGGGTTGTACTGAAACTTCACTGTGCAGCAGCAAGCTGGAGAATCCCACTGCTAAGTGACTTCTTCACTAAAATCACCTCTTAATTTTTTTCTCAGATACCAATTCTTCCCAAGCGCACAAAAGTGAATCTTTGA